>JAANSO010003163.1:0-11973 GCA_036507315.1 Lepidocyrtus fimetarius | reverse complement strand
CAGCTAGTTCATTATTTTCAATATCAACAGGTCTTCCTTCATGAGAAGATTGAGTATTCTCACTGGCAAAAATAATACAACACAGAAGGGAAGTTAAGTTGTGGAGTGAACACGTTTTAAAAGCCAAAAAAGAAAACCCTGCTCTTTTTTTATATATAAAGCGATTTGGCACTGCGCTGCATGCTTGATGAAAAAGTCATTTTAGTGAACCTTTGAAAATAAAACAATTTAATTAAGAAAACCTAAAGATATATTTCAACCATCTTAAATGAGTGACATGATTTGAATAAAAAAGGTTAGGTTACGTAAAAAAGACCTACTTGCCTTTAACTATTAATTGGCAAATATAAAATCTGAATTAAACTTTTATTGACTCTTATCCATTTGTGACATTTTTGTTATTACGCTGAACGGTATGGATTAAGGGAAAGATTAAAATTAAATGGAATAAAAATGCAATAAATCTTTTATAAATGTTGTGAATGAATGGCCTTGAAGAGTAGCAAGCAAGAGAGGAAAAGAACAGATCTGCAAAGCTGCTGCTGTAAAGCAATCTTTCGATAAAACAGAAACAAGTTCCATTCCTCTATTCTCTCTGTTTCTCATCACCGCAAGTGGGTGTGTTTGTTTTGAAAGGAAAATATGAGTTTTACGTAATTTTATTCAATGATGTTGAAGGAAAGAGTAAAATATTTTAAAACATATTTTCAGGATATTTTAAACTTAAATAATTTCAATCATAATTTTGCTTTTTTGACGTTTTTCATAAAAACTAATAAAATCACCCACTTTTGATTTAATAAAACTAAAGTTTCTTATCTATAAATTATAAAAATGAGCGTTTTAATTGTTAACTCTGGACAAAAGCTTTTCCTCTTACATGAAATTACGCAATAGAAGAAAAATTTAAGAGATAGAAAAGAACGCAAAGTTTTCTCATGTCGTTTATCACCATCTTTATTTATTTTATTTGTCAGTTTATCTTAATGTTGTGGATGACCTTGATGAGGAGAATCTGGCTTGCACTGAAGTTCTTTGTGGCAGAGCAGAGCTCACTTACTCAAAACATGTCTCATTCAATTTTGTGGATTTTTATTGCAGCTGCTTTAATGTAACGAGCTATATCAGAGGAAAAAATACCGGCTTTTCAAGCACGAGTGAGTACGTTTGGTTTGTATTAGCTTGCGCAAAAAAGCGAGAAAATATTTTCTCATTTCATTTGTAACCGAGCCATTCACACGAGTGAAGTAAAATATTTTGAGAAGCTTGTAATATTTGTATTCCCTGACTTAGATTTTACTCCGGGTTGATTTTAAATGTGAACATTCCGCATTTATGGCCAGTAACGCAAATACTGTTGATGAAATAGAGGTAAATATTTGAATTTGACGTGAAACGAAATAGTCAAATGTTTAAAGTTAACTCCAACTAAAAAATTGTTTTATTAAAATATTTTAAAAGCTCCAAAATCTAGGTGCTCCTGTGGGCAACCCTGAAGCCCAGGAGGGTGGAAACTCTTCAACTATTCCACAAGAAATTTCACAAGCAAATAGTGAAACCGGGGAAAGAGCTGTTCCATTGCAATCTGCTACTTCGGGAACTGCAGAAGGGGTAGATGTCGCCGGAGATGAAGCCGGTGCTGCCCAGCCATTACTTTCGGCGGGGATTGTCAGTGCTCCAGCAGAACAAAACAAACAAAATGAACAAAATGGACAAAATGAAAAATCTTGCTGGGAATTGTGTACAGAAACTATTCAGAATGGAGTTAACTTCATTTTTATTCCTCAAGAAGAAAAGAAAACAGAGCCTCCGTCATCTTTCAGCATGTTTCTTATTTTCTTTGGAATGATCCTTTATGTTTGGGACATTGCTTCCGATATTACCTTAGCTGTTGATTATTATCAACGCGGAAGAGAAAACTTTTTCCGGCTTACACTGATTTTCATCATCGTCCCAACAGTTTTTGTGACTATTGTTAATATTATTTTGTACGGTTCAACTAAAAATCTTATTCTGCAATAGGTTTGCTTTTGAACGATATTTTTTCAATTTGTTTGTGAACCTTTGTATTCTATAGGTTTTTGGGAGAGGACAAAAAGATGAAAATTTCGGTAGAAAGGTGGATATTTCGGATTTTCTTTGCGTTCAGTGGACCACTAATAAGGTATTTTTAAATACCAAATTTTGTTTTTTATAAACTTCCAATAATGATCGCTTTTTAAATTTAAGGGACGTCGAAGCTTTCATATTTGGAATTAAATGCCGGAATGCAAATGCAACAAAGGTAGAAGCCCACAAAGAAACTTTTAACAAATTAGGAGCACAAGCAGGAGCTTTGAAACTTTTCGAAACATTTTTGGAAGCTGCTCCGCAAGCCACCTTGAACATTTACGTTTTGATGGCGGATTCCAAGGTAGACAAGCCGGCGAGTGTTTGTAAGTGGTAAAATTTTTGTTTAATTTCTTATCTTAATTATCTATATGAAATTCGAAGGTTTTTTTGTTGAATTTTAGGGCAAATTGTGTCTCTGTGCTCTTCTATCGCAGCACTGGGCTGGTCAATTGCCTCTTTCAATAGACGATCGATGGATGACGCGGGCAATCCAAGAAACATTGCGTACATTGGATCCGCGATTGACACTTTAGGAAACGTTTGCATTTTCCGTAATAAAAATAAATAGTAAAAAATCAATTTAAAAATGTTAATTTCTTAAATGTTTATTTGTCTAGTTGCGAGGGCGATGGCATTTGTACTTTTTACATCCGTTTGTCCAACTATTGCTATGGTAAGAAAATCTAGTATCGACTTAAAAACAATTATTATTTTGGTTAAAAATAAATTTACTGATTTCAGGTCTGTTTGTGTGTTTCAAACTGGATTGTAATGACCGTTTTTGCTTGTATTTTGAAGAAATTTGTTAACAACTTTAGTTTTGATGAGGAAAGCTTCGAACAACTCTTTTTAATTGTTGGCGTTGGGTGGCTATATTGCTTCGTTTTTCATGATTTTTCAGAACTGGAAAATCCAAGGAAGGCTAATTTACTTTACTATACAGTTAGTTTTGTAATGAATACATTTATGTTGTTTTCGTGGCTTTATTATTCCAACACTATTGAAGATTCAGCTGGATGGGACGTAAGGACAAGTTGGCTATTCATTGGCGGCAATTACTTGCTGTTTTTTGTGGGTTTATTCTTTCTGGTGATGTACCAATTTAAATATCATCCTACCGGAGGACTAGTTCCTGAACTAATCAGTGAGCGGCAAGTGTCTCGTCCCGCCCAGCTTACTGACAGAGTTGGACATTCTCGGGGAGAAATAAATGGACTTTTGGATTTGACAATGAGCCAGGTTTACAGTGTCAAGGCTGAACTGAACTCAATTCATAAAACGTTAGACTTTTTCATTACTGAAATTAACAATCCTACCGTCTATAAAAGTATTGGTAGCCTTAGAGAGGTCGGGGTTTGGATCATTGTTGAATTAAGAAAATTTGTTCAAATTCTTCAAAATATTGACCCCTCGTTTAACTCTGGCCAACAACGAGAAGAGCTGCAGCCTCATCAGATCCAGCAAAACGTGCATCGTAATCCGTCTGACTTAATGGCAGATGAAGGAGTGGCTGCAGCGCCAAATGAAGTAGCACAAGATACACTTCCGGGTTTAAGTTTTGACTTAACAATCACACAAATCCAAGTTTTAAAAGGGAAAATAAAAACAATTACGGACACCTTGGAAATTGTCTGGAATATTAGAACTTTAGAGAATCAAAATGAAACTTATCAAGCAAGAGCAAGACCAATTCTCCAAGGAACTGGAAACGGCGTTTTGAGACAAATCGAAGAATTACACGAGATTATTACTGGATTTCAAAATAACCCGTTGCAATCTGGTAGTAACAAGGTCCAAAGTAATTCGTCAATTAGGAGAGAACAAGCTGTGGCAGGCGGAGGGAGGAGCGTAGCTAGCGCCAACTTGGTTCCCGGAAATGAAACCCGTGCTCCATCTCAATCGCAGCCACGTGCTGGGCCAAGTAGGTCATCTCAAACAGCAGTTATGAAAGCTTTATTTCCCGGATCGTCCGTTACTCCCGATTCTAGTTCTTAAATGTAATGAACCTCTTATATAATTTACAAAATCAACAAAATTACTCAATGCTCAACAATACTGCCATTTTCTTTTTTGTTACTATTTAATTTCTCTTTTATTTTCAAGTTTTTAAAACCTATAGTTAATTAACTTAATATTTAAATATTTGTCCGCCAATAAAAGTAATTTTGCTACGTACTGCAAGTTTTTCATAACAGTTTATAGTATACTATTTTTACGCACATTACAAATTATGGTAAGAATGTTAAGCTAGCCAAGTAGAGTTGTTTCTTAATTTTATATTTCTATTTCAATTTTATTTTAACAATTATGTCAAAACCTAATTTTTTACAACTTTTATGTAAACCCTTAACCCTGCATTTACACTCGCTGTGCGTGTGCTTTGACGTGCTTTTACCGTACCTCGTCGTTGCTGCGTTGCAATTTATACTTCCTTACCGATACCTTGCTCTTGCCTTGCCGACATTCAGCTGGCTGCAGCAAACACGCAGCAAGTATACATTGCATATTTTAAACAGCTGATTGATTGCATTTAATTATTATTAAAACCAGCAAATGGTTAATTATCCTATTATAAAATGATGATATTATGATTAATTAAGTTAATTGGAATTAAACTTCCAATTACTAATTATTTTTTTAAAATCTAGTTTAATTATTATTGGTATGATGTAAACATAAATAAGTTAATTAAACTATACATTAATAATTTAATTAATTACTAATTGCGCTATTAAAAATATATAAATTATGAACACAATTATCATTATCAAATAAAAAACATTCCAATCCAATCCACCAGTTGTCAATACACTATTTTGTAAATGCAAAAAGCATTGTGCTTTGTCCATCACAATGCAAAAGTAGAGAGCAGCTCAACTTCTCGTTTTCATGAACAGAGCAAGGCAAGAGCACGGCAAAAGCAAGTATGCATTGTACCCGACGCACGGTACAGCAGAGTAGAGGCAAGCAATCGTGAAGCACACGGTAAGTATGCATTGCTTTCCCGTGTCCTTACCAATGGAATGGACGAGTGATTGTGAAGTATAAATACAAGGTAAGGATTACTAATTTTTCATGAACTCTTGTTTTCTAAAATGCCAAAATAAAATCTATTTTAAGATTATAAAGTACAAAGTTAAAAATGTGTAAAAATAGCAATGAAAATTTTCAAAGTAAGTTAAATAATGAATTGCTCTAAAAATTATATTTTACAAAAGCAATTACTTAAGTAAAAATATATTCATCAACTGAATGAATGCAGAAAGGGTTGAACAAACAAATTTGGTTCTAAAGCAAATATAGCTCGCTTAATTTAATAATAATTAGACCTTTTATTTTGTCCGCATTTTGTCCGAACAAGCTTTTCTGTGCTTCTTAAAATGAGAGGCTGGGGAAAACATGGAGACACAATTCATGGTCATGTGCCAAAGTCAGTAATAGAGCAAAAGAAAAAGGTAAAATTGAAGGAGAAACAAAAATCCATGGGATATTCCTGAGGCAATTAAAAATTCAAAGTTTGCAAAAAATTCTAGTACAATGTCAATGCAGTGTAATTCCCAACTACACAAAGGAATAAATTTTTGCTCATTCAAATTAAATAAAATGTTTTTCATTTATATAGACTGAATCGCGACATTCTCATAACGTTTGTTTCAATTTTGTATATTTAAGTATTTTGCAAGAATTGAGCCATTTTTGTCTTGTAAATTGTGTAAAAGACAAAAGAGTTTCATTGGATTTCAACAATTATCTGGAGAATAAAATATTCTCTACTCTCATTGGCTCTGGAACACTCACTCGGTTGAAGCATTTCTGTTAAAACGCTGAATTATATGAAGAGAAAATTGAAGTGGAAAGGAAAGGAATGAAATGTAATATATCTTCTGTAAATTTTGCGAATGGCCTTGAAGAGTAGCCCGCAAGAGGGGAAAAGAACAGATCCGCAAATCTACTGCTGTAAAGCAAAGCTAAAAACGAAGCAAGTTTCATTCCTCTCTTTTCTGTTTTTAATCATCACGGCAAGTGGGTGTGTTTGTTATGAAAGAATTTTTTTAATGAAATTACGGCATAGCAAAAAAATAAGAGAATGGAAAGAACTCAAAGTTTTTTCGTGTTTTTTATCACCAGATTTATTTATTTTACTCGCGAGTTGATCTAAATGTTGTGGATGACCTTGATGACGAGAGTGTGGCTTGGACTGAAGTTCTCTGTGGCAGAGCAGAGCTCACTTACTCAAAGCATGTCTCATTCATTTTTTATTACAGATGCTTTTAATGCAAGCAGCTATGTAATAGGAAATACCGGCTTTTCAAGCACGAGTGAGTACGCATGGTTTGCATTAGTTTGCGCAAAAAAGCGAGGAAATATTTTCTCTCATTTCATTTGTAACCGAGCCATTCACACGCGTGAAATACAATATTGTGAGGTGTTATTTTTATTCCCTGACTTAACATTTATACTGTGGATAGATTTATTTTATCAAAATGCTTTAAAAGCTCCAAACTCTACGTCCTCCTAGGAACTATTCTGATTGAAAATTGACAATTCAAGAAAAACTCATCAGCTATCCCACCAGTAGTTGATGCCGGAGCTGGTGCCGGTTGGAGCTTCAAACTGTGGACTACTTTCTGCAGTATTTTATACTCGGCTGCAAATTTATAATCATGGATTTAACTGAAGATCCGTTGAGTCCAGTCAGTCCAGCAGCTCAAGCACATCAATCCTTGATATCCCGGCTAAGTAACTTGTTATTCAACCCACAATCCGAAGCTCTAACAATCCCGGTGTCAAAATTCAGTTTGTTTTTAATCGCATTTGGAATTTTTCTTTATGTGCTGGACATTGTTTCGGATGTTTTATTGGCTGTGAAGTTTTACTATTCGGAGAAAAGCGAAGGAATTAAGTATTTTTGGCTGACTTTAAGTTTTGTCGTTATTTCAAACTTAACTGTGACTACTGTGAATATAATTATGTAAGTGGAGTTTAATAATTTCAATTATGCAATAATTTTTAAGATTTCAAAATGATCTTTGAGCAGGTACCTAACAAAGCCCAATAATGAAACGCCAATCGAAGACTTAGGCTATCTAGCAAGATGCAGAAAAGCTCTTCCATATTTGGGGCTTTATTTGGGTCCTGTTCCGATTGAAGTCTTGGCTTTTAAAAATGGATTGAAAACTCGGAATGTTGAAGACTTGGAACGGATTGAAACCCACAAAAAAGCAATGAATAAAGCTGCCACAGAATCTGCGATTTTAAAGCTCTTTGAGGCATTCATGGAGTCTGCTCCACAAGCCACCCTCCAGATTTGCATTCTTTTAGTGGATTTCAACAATGAAGATTTCCAGCAACGTTTTTGTAAATTAAATTATTAAGAAACGATACAAAAATTAGCATTTTAAATAAACAAATTTCTTTTTCAGGGCAGCTTATCACTTTAGGAATATCATTTCTGAGCTGTGCCTGGTCCGTGTCTTCATTTAACAGGAGAATGATAGCGGAATTAGAAGTCTCTAATGTCCCTTACATTGGGTCCGTTATTTTTTGCTTAGGAAATGCCTGCATCGTCAGTAAGGACAAAAAAGTTTAAAATAATCTTGATTTCAATACAAATTAAGCCGCTACTCTTCTAACAGTTGCAAGATCATTTGCAGCAGCCCTTTTTGCATCGGTTTATCCGCCAAGTATTGTGGTACGTTTTGTACGCCCCTTTTACTTTAAAACTGAAGATTTGTATTTTATTTTGCCATATTTTAATTACAGATCATTCTATTTGTGTTTAATTGGTGCACCATGTTTGGCTGGGTGAGCTTCGGGAGACATTCTAATTTCAGAGAGACCGAGACCACGGACGAAGAACACGTCTGCGTTGGATACACACAATTCGGACTGGCGTGCATGTTTTGCTTCATGTTCTACAATATTTTTGAAAAAGGAAGAGCAAGTTGGAAATCATTTTCTCGTTATTATGTCACCGCCTTGGTTCTAAATACTGTTTTGCTCATTGCCTGGTCCTACTCATTTCAATGGGCAAATAGTCCGGATTGGCTCTGGAAGTTGGGATTGGACTATGCTTTGTTTTTCTTTGGGATTATTTTTTTAGTCTTTTATAAAATCAAGTACGAAACTAAATACATGTTCGCTCCAGCAGCAAATCAATTAAGTGATCAACAATCAACATGAAAAATCATGAAAATCTACAGAAAATAATAATTAGTGAGGTGTTTCAAATGGATAGAATTAATTTTTGTAGTATTTTTATTATAAAATTCAAAAGTGATCAGATTCAAGAAAAATTAAAGTGGAGAGAAATGAAATAGAGAATTTCCAGTTTTCAATAAATGTTGAGAATGACCTTGAAGAAATGCAAGAAAGAAAAAAACGGACCTCCTGAGCTGCTGCTGTGTAGTAATCTCACCAAAAAACGAAACAAGTTTCATTCCATTCCCCTTAATTTTCATTATTGGAAGTGGGTGTGTTTGTTATGCAAGAAAATACGGCTACGTAAAATAGAAAAGTCTCAAATCCTCTAAATGACTCTTAATTTATTTTATACACTCAGATTCCTCTTTGTATTTAATAGTTTATTTAAAAATTGTTCAAATAAAGTTCAAATTAGTTTATAATCTTTATTATTTTAAAATAAGTATTGTAAGTGTAAACCTCATTGGAAAAGAAAATTAAAAATAAAAGAACTCAATCCAGCATCGTTGCTTATGCTCAACTTTATTTATTTGCGAGTTAATCTTAATGTTGTGGATAGCCTTGATGATGAGAATGTGGCTTGCGCTGCAGTTTCATGGCATTGCCTTGCTTTCTTACTGTTTTGTATCAAAATGAATAGAGCTGAAAGTAAATCTGAAAACTGCATTGGTTGCTCTGTTCTTCGTGAACAAAAAACAGGCAACAGGTTCTCTTCTTTATAAAGACTGAGAAAGGGAATAAGCTTCAACAAAGGAATTATATCATACTGATTTGCTAACAAACTCAACAAGTATGAAAAGCAATGCTTTTTCACTCACGTGCAGTGAGATTCGACGCATGGCAATGCATTGCTATCCTATTTAGCTTTAATCTACTTTCAAATAATTGAAAGGATGAACCAAGCTGATTTGTACAGTACAAGCTGTGCTAATTCATTTCACTGGGGATTATTTTTTGTCGAATATTACATAGTGAAGGATAGGAAATAAAAAGGATAAAATAATTAAAAAATATTTCTTCTTTGTACTAAATTTTCAATGGTAATAGTTGAACCTTTTAAATTAAAGCAGCGTTCACTTTTTAATTTTCACGATGATTAAATTATTATTTAAAAATGTTGTGTTTATTTACAGAGTAATGGAAAATAGTTCACCGTCGTTAAATCGGTAATTAAATTTAAAAACCCTAATTCAAGGCATTGTGGGACATACGGTAACCCTATTTCACGTTTTAAAAATTATAATTAAAAAGTAATTACGGGTGGATAAGCTTTTAACAATATTTAAACAATTATATTTACTTTTACAGATGCAGTATGAAGTCAATAAATTAAAAGGCACAAGGTTAAGTTCTGGAAAGAGAGTGAAAGAAAGCAAACTTCACTGAAACTGTACATTGCCTTTTGCAGTTTTTTAATAATCTAGCAAACTTTGACCTTGCCACGGACAAAACCCCATCACTGAAAGGAAAAACTAAAGTAAGAACCAAAGTTACATAGTTATTTGTGTCACATCACAGACTTCGTAATATGAATTCATATAATTGAATTTTTAATCAATTTATTTTCATTTTATTAGTAAGTCTGTGTCGCAATAGTTACTAATCTATGAACCTTTTCATTCCACTTTGCAGTTTACAATGAAGCAGTGTCGTAAACAAGAGCCGAAAGGAATAATTGGTGGACACTTGTATGATTTTGCTGGCCTTTCAAGTCCATAAAAAATGAAGGATAAGCTGTAAGGGGACTTTTATTTCAATATTGTAAACTACCTAAAAAAAGTGAAGCTAGATGAAGGCGGTTGGTATTGATATATTTTTAATGTAGTTTTAGTTCAAAGCGGTTTAAGCCTCCGCTAACTCCAGAAAGTATTTTACGAATTTAATTTATTCGCAATGGTAAAAATTTGTATTGAATTACGTTGTTAAAGCAATGTAGGCTGTTTTTTAGATTTGTCTTGAATTTGAGAAAAACTATCACGGCTTAATTTCTTGATTGATTTACAGTATTGATTATAATTACGTTGATCTTAAAAACTTTTTAAAATGGTAGAAATGTATATTTTAAGGATCAAAAATTCTGACAGGACCTCCAAAGGTTTGACTTTTAAGTTCTAGTGTGAGACTGTCGTTTTAATTTTAACTTTAATCCTGCTAATTTCAATTTTAATTGATGACAGGTTTTAATGTTTTCTAACGTAAATGTACTGCGCAAAGAGAATACTTTTTTGTTTTGTTTGTGAAGCATTGGTGAGCTTCTATGTTCACCAACATAATCAAAAATTGTGAACCGACGTTGGAGAGGGTAGGCCTTGTTGAAATAACGTTGCACAACACTTTGGGCCAGGATTAGATCTTCCATGTTTCGTCTATCCAAATAACTTTGAGGGAGAAAGTTAGAAATAAAAAATAAATACCTCTGATAAATACTAGCAGAAAAAGAAGAGAAGAATCTGAATGATTTAGTAGAAATAGTAAAAATGGAAATTACACTTTGCAATAAAACTTATCTGGGGTCTTAGATTTCCAGAAGGCTATCTAGAAAGCTAAAGAACCCAAATCTTGGCTAAAAACGTGTTTAAAGCATTGTCTTGCAAAGGTATGCAGCAAAGCTAACAAAAACGTCTTAAGAAGGAGACAAGATGTTCAAAACAACTTTGCATTAAACATAACTGCCGCCTTTGCTTAACATGCAATTGATTTATGAATTGAAGTGGAACACTTCCAAAGGCTGGCAGAGAAACTAGACACGAATGACGAGTTCTCTCCGAACGAACTTTGGACAGAGATGTAGCTGACACTGTTGGGATGATGGGTATAGGACGACGTTTTAAACAGATTTTAAAATTTTGCTATAAAATATTAAATAACTTTAATTTTTAAGCTATCTGGGTACAGTACTAACCCATAAGCAAACTTACTGCTACTATTCAGAGAACTTGCACACAACAAATCTCACTAGGGAACTCCTATCATTACAAATGTATGTGGTGAAAGGAAGGGAAAGTAAATTTTAATAAGTTAAGTATTTGTTTAGCAATGGATTTAGTTTTGTATTTGTTAATAATCATATTTTTAAATTTATTGGCGTCTGATGAATTTTTTAATTGTGTCTAGTTGAGTTTTAGTAAAGTTAAACAATAAAAATCTCTAGCTATCTATATCATTAGTAAGTTATGCTTTTCACGTTTCTGTATAAAGATCATGAACTAATTCAGTAAATATTCAAAATGCGAAATTAATTCGTAAAATACTCTCTGGGAAAATTTCAACAAGGCTTATTAAATATTTAAAAAACAAAAGGAGGTGGTTTTTTGTTTTTATCTAAATGAATATGCAATTGGATCAAAATCAGTATTTAAATATTGTATCCAATACTTGTTTAAGCAATAAATAAAATATGTAAATAGATATTCTTGTTTATAATTACCATGTCAAAATTATTGTATTCGTTAGAAAATTATCTTGAAAGTTAAGAAATATGCAAAATCTACTATAATTCTAACAGATTTTTCCCTTAGAATTAATTGCGTCGTGTGTTTAATTAGCAAACAAACAAACCGTGTGACATTTGGATGCAGATATTAAAATGATTCAAATGCATATTAATTTTAAACAATATTCAGTTGCTGCTTTCCAACTCTTTTTGCTCAATAAGTA
>JAANSO010003162.1:0-11975 GCA_036507315.1 Lepidocyrtus fimetarius | reverse complement strand
AAACACGAAAAACAACCAAAATTGAATATAGTTAAACATGTGTTGCAGCAACCAAACCAAAAGAAAAATTCAAGTTTTGGAAAATGAAACAATAAAATTGGCGTACGTGTTAACTTAACTTTTTCAATTTTTACCTTTCTTGTGAGGTATCTTGTTTTAAATAATCTGGGCTTAGCACATGAATTAAAAATTTGCCGAAATAAGATTTTAAGCTTCTTGAAGAAAAAAAGATTATGGGAAAATTTGAAGCTAATAAATGTTTAGGTATTTTTACAGAAGCAGCATTGAATGTATGTCCTAAAAGCTACCAAAACCAAAGCACCTTTATTTCTACCCCTTGATGCTTAAATTAAATCTTTCAAGAAGAAGCGTAGTAATAAAGGGAATGAGAATTGCATTTACATGCACCTAAATCTACATCTAGACAAGAAATTTACTTGTATGGTTTTGGGTAAAAATGTGTTAAGCTTTTGCATTTGTTTTAATCTCCATATAGCCAGGTTTTACAAAGGCGTATTTAATTACGTTTATTTGTTTTAATCCTTGTCCAAAAATTGTATTTTTTAGAAATAACTTGGTAGGGATTCTTTTCTTGCAACTTTTTAAACGCAATCATTTAAAAGAAAAAGGAAGACTTGCGTTTAGGTTTAATTTCAGCTTTATAAACATTAAAGTGCATTAGCAACTTTATTTGTTTAAAGGATATTTCGTAAGTTCTGTTTGAACGTTTATCAAACACGTAACCAAAGTATTAACAAATTTTTGTTTTATTTATTTTTTCTTCAAAATATTACTCAGTTTTTAATTGCACTTAGAAAAGTTTTGCAACCAGAAGAGTCTGTCTTGTGATTAGTTTATCATCCAAACTGGCCATCGCAATAGTAAATCTCGTTAGTTCCACCGGGCTAGGAGTTATTTAAGGTAATTGAATACAGAATTTTCTAGCTCAATGGCTATTGTTTCAGTTTAAAATTCAAAATAATTTTTAAATTGATTTAATTTTTCTAGGAAGTTGTAAAAATTAATTTTCAATAATTGAAAAAGAGGTTAAATCAAGGCAGTTCTTGCCAAGAAACTCTTAAAAACATCCTTGTGTGATACAAGTGTTAAAATGCAATTCAAATGCAACATTTGTGGAGGGAATTTCGGCCACAAAAAGAGCTTATTTAATCATCTCAAGTGTGTTCACAGTATTGGATATGTAACAGCAAAACATGAATGCTTATTTTGCAGAAAAATAAACCAAAGTCTTGCAGCGCTAGAAAGTCATGTAAGATCCCACACGAAAGAAGCCCCATATTTTTGTAACATTTGTCCAAACACGCATAGGGAAAAACGGGGTTTAGAAATTCACGTAACAATTCATGAGCTTGCACGACCAAAAAATCATGAGTGTAATTTATGTTCAAAACGTTTTTTCCGTGAGAGGGAAAAAATGCATCATCTGAAAACGCACTTGTTAGAGAAGCCTTTCAAGTGCGTTGAATGTAAAAAAGAGTTTCGGACCAAACCAGAATTGAAAATGCATATGCAAAGCTACACAAAAGAGAAACGATTTAATTGCGACGTTTGTGGAAAAGGATTTGCACGTGGAGGACACCTCAAAAGGCACTCGCGGATCCATTCTGGAGAGAAATCATTTAAATGCGAAGTATGTGAGAAGCGTTTTACTCGAAAAGAACATTTAAAGGAGCACATGAGAATTCATTCTGGGGAGAGACCTTTCCAATGTGAGATTTGTCAAAAAGGATTTTCGCGCTCTTCGACATTGTCCAATCACTTTCGGATCCACACTGGAGAGAAACCGTACTCGTGTGCAATTTGCAAAAAAAGATTTTCTCAGAATCGCAGCCTTTTAATCCACATGTCCACTCACTAATTATATTGTAATTTAGACATCACTCGACATTCTAGCTGCTTGAACATTGAAAAGCATAGATAGAAGTCAAATAAGTTTTAGAATAATAAACTAAAATTTTTAAAAATTAGAATTGTAATCTACTTTTTTACTGAAAACACAAAACTGAATTGAAAAACAAATAAACAAGTCGATCCATTTTAACCATGTTTGATTTGTTCGAATAATTGATAAAGCATTTAAATTAAATTTTTAGAAACGGTGGCAGTGTGGCAGATTGAAATTTGCAATTAAAAATCAGCTAAGTACTTGCAAAAATATGTCCGACTTTAGCTTCATCAGATAATGTAAATTTGGCTAGTTTTTAAATAACTCATTCGTTTGCCGACAGAGGAATGTGCAGAAAAGAGCTCTCCACGCTGGACGATAAAACAAAAATTGGACTGGGGCAACGGATCAAAAACGAAGAAATTTGTAAATTATATGGTCAAGTATGTAGGTATCTGCATTCAGTGCAGATACTCATCCGTTGTCCGTCATTACAATCATCATCGTAATAATAAATATTTGTGATTCATTCTTAATCAATGATAAACTACTGAACTAATTAATAATCTGATGTAAACCTAATTATGATCATTCTTGATTTGGCTAAGCTTGTAATCGGATACTTAATGATTGAACAGCGTCGAGTAATAAAGCTTTTCTATTAACTTAACTCCGCAGTTCTCAACTATCCCCAAGTCATTAACTCATAAAGAAATACATAAATAATTGTAATCTTTCTATATCAAGGAATAAATTTAACTAATTTATCTCCTAACTAACTACCAAAATTAAATGTTTTGTTAAGCAAATAAATAAAAAAACTTAAAATATCTCCTAATCATGCTGTTCTTCAACCTTGGGACATTCCCAAAGTCATGTTAAAGGACTTACAATTCCAGATTGAATTCAAATGTCTATCAAAAAAGGTTGCATTTGTTTTTTTCATTCCCGTAAATGATGAAAGCATCCGTAATTACACACATATTTTTTTGTAAGGTAGGTTTTTACGCAATTCAATTTTGATTTCAAGGTAGTGTCAATCATCCGTCAATGTAACTCGCAGATATCATTTTTGATTTTGTTATCCATTTAACAGCGTACATGAGCACATGCGTATCAGAGTTTACGTCAGGAATGATACAACAATTTTTGTCCTTGTTAGCCAATTGCGTGGGCTTAAAATTAGTCGATTGACAATTTTAGGAATTAATTAAAAATAAACTACTCAAAAAAGAATACAGAACTAATTTATTTGTAAATTCCTACTGATAAAAAATTGTTTCAACATTGATAACAGCTTTCCCATTATAGATCTTTGTTCAATTATGAATCAAGCGTATTTGAAGAAAGGAGACTAAACCCTTTACACCTTATATTGCAATATTGCCTTTTCAATATTATAAACTATTTTTTTCTTTTTGTAAAACACAAAATGCGTATTTTTGCAGCGATATTTTTCGTATTTCTTGGAGTAAACATCCAGGAAACTATCAGCCAGCAAGATGAAGGCCTCACCAACTTTCTCCTAATTGAAATGGAAAATTTCCCTTCGTGGATGGCTGAAAAGGGACTAGACCCTTCCCCGGTAATTCCAGACGAACTTAGTTTTGAATACAGCAGAGGTTCTTTAAACATCACAATGGCAAAGATGTGGTAAGCGTAATTTTTAATCGACTGAGAAATTATTAAAGTCGTTTCTAATTGAATTATTTTTTCACTAAAAAGGAACCAAGTGATATCAGGATACTCCAAGGGACTCAGTAACGTCGAGGTCTCTACCAGCTTAATTTTTGGAAACATCCACATGAATACCTATTTTTTGCCTGGTGCAGTGATCGTAACCGGAGAATACGAAGTTGAAGGGTCTGTTTTTTCAACCATCCCCATCACCGGAACAGGGAAGTTCAATTACACTTGCTTTGATTATTATGACCAAGATAATGCAGAAATTACTTTGTCAGTGGATAATTTTGCGATAACTGAAGCCGGTTACATTGATTTATCCGCCGCAACGGTAAGGAACGATTTGACCTGCACCGTTGACAACATCATCTTTGAAGACCTGTCTGCTGGAGGATACGAATCCGAAGTTGAGAAAGTTTTGCGGGATCTCTACGCTTACGAAATGTTTGAAAGTCCTCTGTTTCCATTGCCAGGCTATTTGCAATCCTATTTGGAGGAATTGTTTGCAAAAACTCCCATTTCAGAAATTATCGACACGACACTTCCTCCAACGGCAGGTCCTGAAACTACCGCAATGCCAATTGAAACCACTCCGGAGTCTCCCCCTTGCAAACTGTTTGAAGAGGATGGTACTGTAATTTTGAAGGAGAAAGTGCTTCAGAAAAATGTAACCGTCAATGAGCAAGGGGAAAAGGAGGAAGTAATTACAAAGTTGGTTGTCATTAAACATAAAATATGAATTTGCATCACTTACGTTAAATTACTTGTTTATTGAAAAGCTTAGCTTTAAAACAATAAAAAATTAAAATTATTGTATCAAGTGAAAGTAGTATTTGTGATTAAAAAGTATTTTATTCCCTAATCAATAGAAATAGCGTAACTTTAGTTTCAAATGTGTTAATTGGCATTGCAGCATTGCGATTGCATTATTCATCTAAAAGTTTCTCGTCACGAAACCAACTGCATATTTTTAAAATGTACAGTAATTAAAGTTTATATAATAATCTCAACAACTTGGGTTGACACCTTGATTGGAATTAAAATTAAAACTGGGCGTGCAGTATTCATGAAATTATAATTTTTTGTTAGAGTGCCCCAATAACACAAACGAATATGAATCAGTACAGTAATCTTATCGCGATACTTATCAACGAGGTTATACGTGCAAGCAAAGCAGATGAATGCGCAAAAAACAAACCACTTGAGAAGCTCCATGACCTAAATTAATTGAATAGTTTGCCGTCATCACTTAACAGACTGATTGATTATTACATCAAGCCTCAGTTAGTTTTATCTCCATTCAAATTATTTTTAGCATAAACACTGGTAGCAATTGTGTATAAAATACTGGACAAGTTCTTTTATTATGCAGTCTTGTCATTGGTTTTGTACGGTTAACTTTTGAGCAATTTTTACTCGTCAATGGCAAATGTTCCCATCATTTCTGCAATTAAATTTGCAGCATTCTTGCTCCTAGTATTTTACCCTTCTAGCTCGTTCCAGCAAGGAAGACAACTCGATCCAGAACTTCAAAGAAAAATTGAAGATTACATTCGCGACGTTTATCTACCGGAAAGTGGCTCATCCGAGATCGGTCTTGCGCTTGTGCAAAATGACGGCGAAGTTCTTTTCACTGAAGGTTACGGTATGTCTGATAGAGAAAGGGGAATTCCAAATAGAAACGACACAGAATTTCTGATTGGATCAGTCTCTAAGGTAAAAACCCCGTAAAATAGTGCTTAATTATTGGACAATTTGAGAATGCTAATTTTGTTGTTTCTAGAGTTTCACGTCCGTAGTTTTAGTAAAACTCTTACATGAAAGATTTCCTGACTTAGGAGAAGCTGTTCTGGACACTCCAGTTAGGCAGCTTCTGCCCCAATTTAATTTTACTTTGAGCGACAGGTAAAATTAACTATTAAATACATTTGAAGTTCTTTTCACTGAAGGTTACGGTATGTCTGATAGAGAAAGGGGAATCCCAAATGGGAATGACACAGAATTTCTGATTGGATCAGTCTCTAAGGTAAAACCCCGTAATATAGTGCTAATTTTTAATGGGGCAATTTGAGAATGCTAATTTTGTTGTTTTTAGAGTTTCACTTCCGTTGTTTTAGTAAAACTGTTACACGAGAGATTTCCTGACCTTGGAGAAGCCGTACTGGACACTCCAGTAAGGCAGCTTCTGCCACAGTTTAATTTTACATTGAACGACAGGTAAGATCTAATTAGTAAATGCTTCACACCCTTCAAAAGGTTTGTGAAATCTATTTTACGCCTTTCAGGTTTAGATCGGAACACGCCACCCCCAGAGACCTCGTTTCTCACCGTTTATGCCTATTCCGAGATGATGTCCATACAGCAAGTGATCCTTTCAGAACCACGGATGAGCTTGTCTAGTAAAGACTGTTTTGCACTTATTAATACTTTTCTTTAATAATTTCTTCATACAATACTGTTCCTTTTTTTTAGTCGAACTCGGTATATTCCAGAAATCTGCGGCGTCCGCTCCAACTTCGAGTACAACAACCAAATGTACGTCATTGCCGGAGAATTAATTGCTGAATTGGCAGGCAAGCCTTACGAAGAGGCGGTGGAAGATGTCCTGCAAGAACTTGGAATGACCAATTCCAGATTTTCAAGGAGAAATGATGACTACGAAAACGGATTAGAGAATAGAGCAAGGCCTTACTATGTCCAAAACGGAACTCATCATCCCATTAACACTGACTTGGTCAAGTAAGAAACCTCCCATTTGATATTATAATTCATCTAGATAAAAATTAAAAATTCAATTCAACTTTTTTAAAAGGAGAGTGACATCTCATAACGCTGCTGGTGGATTATTCGTTCCACCCAATGA
Source organism: Lepidocyrtus fimetarius (assembly GCA_036507315.1). Classification (NCBI taxonomy): domain Eukaryota; kingdom Metazoa; phylum Arthropoda; class Collembola; order Entomobryomorpha; family Entomobryidae; genus Lepidocyrtus; species Lepidocyrtus fimetarius. The sequence goes on along the minus strand of JAANSO010003162.1, from coordinate 5,523 downwards.
TATGGTAAAATACATGCGGTTCCAACTAAATAAAGGAAACCTTGATGGACGTCAAATCGTGCCACAAGTAAGTATTAAATATCAACTTTGTTAAAACATTTTTGAGGTAAATCATATTATTGCACAGAACGCGATGGAATGGATTTTTAAACCGTCGATGCTCAATGCCGAAACCTCGTATAAAGAAAACGATGACGATATCGTCCTCAACTACAGCTTTGCCTACGGCTTAGGCTGGTTCCTTGGCTCTCTTGATGGATACGAATATAATCAACACGGAGGTCATTTTCCTTCGTACATAAGCCATGTTTCTTTCTTTCCTTCGAAAAATCTAGCAATTTACACAAGCACAAATGTGGAGCCTGTCCTAGTTTCTCCTATTTCCTTGCATGCTTACATCTTTTTAACAATGATTGGGAAGGACAGTGCGGAAGCAATGGAAAAAGCAGAGAAGGTCAGAAGAGAAGTAGGTTTGATGGAAATGAATAAAGCAAAGGCTGGAAGTCAAGAAATGAACAAAATCTTGGGGGAAATGAAAGAATCGGCCAAAAGGTTGGAGCAAGCAGAGAGTATTTTAGGAAGGTTTGGAAGCGGAAGTGCAGGTAAAAAATAATTTATCCTTTTTTAAATTTAATTAGATTTTATTTGGTTTGAATTCCGTTTGCAGGAAATGTGGAAATAACCGAACGCTTCAATGAAGAAGCAAACATGACGCAATATTTTATCGACTACAAAGGCTCCCTTTGGTATCAAGGCTGGCTTACTCCAATTGTGGATGAGAACAACTTTTACCTGTACAGAGTGGACTTTGTCACAGATTTAATTCAAGACACGTACACGATGGGATTGGACTACCCAATTGACTACATTGCTTTTGGAGGAGAAGATTTGATTGTTTTTCTGCAGTTAATTACGATTGAAATTGGCTCCGCTTTAGCCGTTTTCGAAAGAAATGTGGGATTGGATACTCTCCCAGAAATCCCTTGGGCGCCTGATAGTTGTGGATTGTAATGTTGATTGAACATTCTGACATTATTTATTGCAACAAAATTTCTTTTAAATTGAATAAAGTTGTGTATGATTAAGTTTAAATAAAATTATATTTTTAATCTTTATCAGCTCATGATTAGATAATGATTGACAACTACAACGATAGCAATAATTACTAATTATTTGGGCTAAAATAGTTTAGACTAATGAAAATTGGCCGAAATTACCAACTCTATTTTTCATTGAATCATTAAAAGCGAAGCCGTGTTCTCCAAAGCTTCTCCTTCGAACTTTAGCGGAGTAGTTATTTCCAAATAGTTGCTCGCTCCAAGCCCAATCCTCAACTCCGCACAGCTTCGCAACATCCGCTTCCCCAACTCATTTGGACTTGAACGAGCTCTTCGACACCTCAAAGCCCAATAGCCTCCCCTAGCAAGTCTGCTTTGAACATCCCTTTTTATTATTCCAGAAAGATGATGGAGTTCAGCAAGGAATCCGTAAACTAGCAAGATTCCGACCATGCACTCGAGTCCACACCCTCCGTAAAAGAAAGACATGGAAAGGCGCTCCAGTTCACTTTTTGTGAGATTGTTTCCCCCGCTTCCGTTCATTTTTATAAGCATAAACATGCAAATCACTTGCGTTGTAGATCCTGCAAACATGCTTTGTGCAATGGCCCATCGGTGAATGTCCACAAATAGTCCAGTTAGGATTTGCAGTTGTCTGTAGAACCTTACAGATTTCTCCAGATTGTACATTTTCTCATCTTCCGTCTTTTCCCTTATCGCCAGTGACATTAACCTAAAAATTTAAAATTATTATAGCTATTTTAACTTATTTTGCAAATCTGAAAGTAACCTTCGGAAACCGTAGAGTCCAGCCATCAAAGAATTAATCGAGCTTGTAACCAGAACAATTAGAAAAGCTACAGCTCTTAAAATCATTTGTATTGCGATGGAATTCAAGAGGAACAAGAAAAACTTTTCCAAGTATCCAAGTACTCCGTTTGGATTGTATTTTTCATCACTGAAATGCTCCAAGAAGAACAAGACATTGACCGGAAGCGATGGCAGCAGAGCTGAAGCAATCCCACCAGAAACATTCACAACCGTGCCGATTTCTGCTTGATATTTACAAATGACCTTGGCCATTTTGATCTTCTTGCAGAAATCCGAATTTGTGTCCGTTTTTACATTGAACGGACGGCTAATAATTTCTCCATTTTGCCAATTCATTTCAAGCTGCAATAATCCATTGATTAGCTCCGCGATCTCTTTCCGCTTTGTGAAAAACATGAGATAGAACACTCCACCTCCGGAGTAGAGAACGAAGCTTACAAAGCATTGGCACTGTTCAAAAAGATTTGAGGAAACCAATGCCCAAGCAAGTGAAGAGAGACTTATCAAGGCCGTGGCTGCCACGTGGAAACCCAACCAAGCCAAGGTTGTCCCTGTTGTAGGCTGAAATCTTTCCAGGGATTCATTCCAATCTAGAATCCGCACATTAGTTCGAGTCCCACTCCCAATTGCGTTCGCTTTCTTTAGAAGTTCTAGAAAATTCGAAGAAATTAGCAACATGCTAGTAAAAGTAAAACGTCTTTCCAAAAAATAGCAAAATCGTCTACGTGCTAACCCAACTGATCTTAAAATAAATATTCCGTCACAAAGTGGAAGAGCTGACAGAAAAGCTTAATTAATTTAATAAGGTTTTGTAGGGCGTTCCCGGAAATTTTATACCAAACTTAATTTCTCTGCTTCTCACTTCAAGTGAATGGACGTGTACGCTCTCTGCTTAGGCAAGTAAAATTAAAGTATAGTCAAATAAACTGTGCATACACGAAAGAAACCATTTAAGTGCGAGACGTTTAAACTGTGTATATACGTTAACAACACTTTCTGCAAAAATTAGGATTTTACTTTGTGTTATTATGGATTCAGTACTTGAAGGCTTTGGTTTGGAGGAGGGGATGTCTTTTAACGGAGATGATGATTCATCCCAAAATCAAAATATTATAAATTCAAATCAAGACCTAAATTCTGGGAACAGTGAAACTCTTTCTCAATTCCAAATAATTCTGAAACAAATGGAATTAATTAAAGCCGACACATCCAAAATTGACACTGTTTCGAAAAAACAGGACGAGCTTAAAAAGGAATTCGATGAATTTGCAAAATCAAATGCAGCTGCAGTGGCAAAACTCCAGGAGGAAAATTCAGAACTCAAGAAAAAACTCGAATTTTTAGAACATGAACATGAACTTCTATATCGTGATGCTAAATTCCAGAATCTAATAGTTACAGGAGTGGAGGACAGTGCGGAGGAAAACGAAGAAACCTTGAAATCAAAGATTCAAGTAATTATTAATGCGATCACAAACAATAAAAAGATTCCAATTGATGTGGCATACCGCATTGGAGTGTTTAAACCACGGGAGAAACGCCATATTCGTGTAAGATTCTTTTCACATTTTCAAAGAAATATTGTGTTTGCTGCTCGAATGAAAACCGAAAAAGGAATTTACATCAACGAGGATCTTCCGTATTCCATCCGACGTGACAATGCGGTGTTTCGAGCAAAAATTAAAGAGCTCAAGGATGTAAAAATTCAACATGAGATTGATTGGAAAAAGAAGATCATTAGAACAGGTGACGGAGGGATCCTAACAGTTAAAGACGGCAAAATAATTAACAAATCTGTTCCGCAACAACCAGGTGTTTCAAGGAATTATGGAGCAAGGAATAAAAGAACCCGGACCGAGGAGCCTTCATGTTCATCATCTTCAATTCCTCACACTGGAAATAGTTCCCTTCGAAGCAAGAAAAGTTCTCACACCACTCAGTCAAAAAACTGTCATCCCAACCAGAATCCAAGTGCCACATAAATGAATACCTCACAATTGGACAGCTTAACATTAATTCAGTAAAAAAAGAAAATAAATATTTACTACTAACTAAATTTTTAGAAGATCATAAATATGATATTTTGTGCATAACGGAGACCCGTTTACTTCCATCGCACACCTTCACAATAAACGGATACAACATAATTCGACGTGATATTAGTAATAAAAAAGATAGAGGAGTTTTGATCTTGATAAAGGACTCGATTAAAAATTGGGAAATTGAAGTAATAAATGAGGACAATTTAAACGTGGAGTGTGTTGCCGCTAAAGTACAATTAAAACATGAAAAAAGTTTATGTGTGTGTTGTGTTTACCGGCATCCCAATTATTCTCAAGCTGTTCTTCAAAATGATGCTGAAACAATAAAAAACATTTTTAATGAGGTCTTCAAAAAAGACAATAACGCTGTAGTCCTGGGTGATTTCAACTTGCGTGGTGATTTTATAAAACCATTGCAAAAATTTGCAAAATCAATGAATGTTTTTCAAATTATTACTAAACCAACGAGAGAAAATAACATTCTTGACCTGATTTTTGTTAATCAACTTAATAGAGTGAAAAGTTGGGATGTAATTAATCCTTTTATCAGTGACCATCTCCTAACAGTTTGTAAATATGTTTGCAAAGTTCAACGTGAGAAGAAAGCAAGAATAACATTTAGACAGTTTCCCAAAAGTGCTTGTGAAAGGTTGCCATCTTTGCTTAACCAAACATATGAAACTTTTGATGGTGACTTCAACTTTTTTATTGAAAAATATTTGGAAATTATAAACAAGGAGTTTCCAATGAAAACTAAACGGTTTAAGAAAAAACAGAAAATAGTTTTTGCATCGGCTTACACAAAGAAAAAAATTAGAGAAAGAAATCTTTTTTATAAAATATCAAAAAAATTCCCCTCAAACAAGTACAAAAGACGCCTTAAAAACATGAATAAAGCAATTTCACATGCAGTGCATTGTGACACAAAAAAACAGCTAAGCCTCTCCATACAGAAGAGCGACCTCTGGAAAGGAATTTGTGCGTTTACAAAAAATAAAAAGAAACTGCCTACATTATCGCTTGAACCAGACGAAATAAACGACTATTATGTAAACATTGCAACAAAAGATACCACTAACATGGCCTTTCCTGTAAAACCGGATGAAATAAATGTTAAAAACAAAAAATTTTCATTACAAAAATTTTCCAAGGAGCATATACTGGGAGCATGGAAGAGTATTAAAAAGCGTAATTCTTTATGTAGAGACCCCATGGGGCTATTGCAACAAAATAATGGATATTTCCCTTATATCAGTGGAGTTTGTAAACCAGTTAGTGTACTATTTCAACGAATTCTCACAACAAGGTGTTATTCCGAAATGTCTTATTACATCAAGAATAGTACCAGTGCCAAAGAAACCAAACGCTAAATCTCCTAATGAAACCCGTCCAATTTCAATTCAACCAGTGATAACCAAAATACTGGACAAATGCATCTATAAACAACTCTCAGTGTACTTCGAAAGAAATCAATTTTTAAGTAACAGTCAATTTGGGTTTCGTAAGTTTTCTTCTACCTCGCACGCCCTTGTGACATTAACAGACCAGATATTAGAAGCACTGGACAAAAACCTTATTTCTGTCATCATTGC
>JAANSO010003161.1:0-11977 GCA_036507315.1 Lepidocyrtus fimetarius | reverse complement strand
AGCCGCCGTCACTTCTGTTTCTATCTGTGACAAAGACATAAATAATTAATTTTCAGTCATGACTTTCCTGTTTTATCAGGTTATTCTTTTTGTTCTAAATTGATATAATTAAAAAGCACAACTTCTTCAAATCCGATTCCCATTTTTTCAATATACACAGCTAATTATGATCTTATACAAAAGGGTAGGACTTCAAGATTTCAAAACTGATTAGCTGATTTTTAAAATACCTGCTCACCACCACCACTCACTTTACCAAATCAGTTAGTTTACATGAAACTTAAATAGAGAAACATATATCGATGATGATGACTTACATTTTGTATAAAATCTGTCAATTTTTCTGAACTTAATGGAGTGGAGTTTGTTAAGCTTAAATAAGGGTTGAAACACAAGATTTTGAAATTGCGTTTTGTTTTTGTAGTTAGTTTGTAGTTATTTTAGTGCAAAAATAACACCGGACTGAATTTAAATCTTAAAATAATATCAAGGAACTTTGTAGCCAGAAAGAAACTCTTATTCACTACTTTACGAAGACATTTTAAAGTGATAATTTGAATTTTTTACACAATACAAAAAATTATACTTATTTTATATTAACTTAAGATCCAGGCTCAATGTTCCTGTAGGAAAACCAAACCTAGACGCAGAAGCGATTAAGTCTTCGTCGTATTTTTATGAAAACGAAAAATAAGTCTCACCACTACGACTACCACACACATATACGCGTTTTTGAATGTTTTTATAAAATGAGATTGTTCCGAAAAAAATATTCTTATTGCTGAATAATAATGACACAAATAACGAGTAAATTCGAATTGCAGTTAAATTAAATGTTGCTGATGATGATGTCCTGCTGCTGCTGAAGAAAAGATAGCGCCCACAAATAAAAATCTTTGAAGATGATTTTACAAAGAAGAATTCAACAGTCCAAAAAATTAGCTGCCATGAGGAGTTCAAGCGCTATTTCTGGAGCGATGGGAAACTCAGGTATTTCCGTAGAACTGTTTGTGTATCGCACTTTGTAAGTAAAAAACATGCAGACCTTCTGAAGTACATGTGACCTGGAAGCAAAAAACAATGAATTATCATTTTGCACAGGTGCCAATAGTTAAAACTGAATGAAATTAACGATAACGAATCAGGTTAACTTACGGTATTTCTCGAAAATTGACTTCATTTGTTTCATTCTCCGCAAACTGGCCTGGTCCACTGAGCATAGCTTTAATGGTGCCTGATGTTTAGGGCATGCTCCCTCTTCACAATAAATTCGTGGCCGTCTGAAGAAATCAATTTCACGTACATCGCATCCGGTCCTTCGCATCCTCCATACTTCTTGCTCAAATCGTCCACCTCCTGCAAAGATTAACAAACAAATTCAAGTTAATTATTTGCATTTATTATTAAGTACAGCCTCCCTAAATCTTATAACTTCTAATGACTATAAGTATTGGGCTATTACTGGCTCATCTTTCTCAAACCCTTCAAAAAGCTTTTTAGTGTCAGCAGTGTCAAACTTCGCGAAAAGTGAGAAATCAGCGTCTGTCTGATCATGTGTAGTAGTTCGAGAAACTGTAGTAGGTTCTATTGGATCGTCTAATAAAAGCGCATCGTCATCCTTTTGTGCTTGCTTCTTTCCCTTCTTCTTTGATTTACCCATTATGATTGTGCTAATCAGTTAATACTCTTGACTTTTCAGTGGGGTTGGTTAATAGTGTTAGTTTAAACTTGTAGATTTAGTAGTTTAGTGAATATTTTAGGTGGTTATCGTAGGGGGTCTGTCTATGATCAAGTTCTCATTCTTATCAGGTCTTTTCGTGGTCAGTTTATAATAATTTCAAAATAATCAAACTTTATGAAGATACCACAAAGATCCATGGGAATCAACATTGCTTATTTACCCAACTAACTAACCAACCAACTTTAACTAACCAACTAACTAAACGTTGTTTAGTAAACGACCGTTAACACGACGGGACAAATGACGATAATGACAAATTAACTACGAATGAACCCAAACTGGGTGCGGCGCAACTACATTCAATCTACAAATTAATCATTCTTTAAATGTTTTAAATATTTTAATTATTTACTCTTATCCACATCCATACTTTCACTGGTAGGCATCGCGTTGGACATGAGATGTTCCAGCAGCTCTCTTTAAAAAAAACTCCACTCGTTCCAAAATTAACTGAAAAATTAAAACAATTAAAAACTCACATTAAATCACATTAACCTTCAATTGCTCATTTAAAAGCTTTTAACCCTGAAATGGTAAAAACAAGATAACGAAGGTCATTTACACCTAAATGATAAGACAAAGACAAAGATAAGCCCGTACTCTCCTCCCCTTTAATTAAACCTGTTGAAATCTTAATTACAAAGTTAATTATAATTAAAGTTACCTTTTTAACCGTAAAATCTTTCAAGGAAGTTGAAAAAACACTTTTAACTTCCAAGAAGGAACATTTAACTTTCTTGCTTCCTTCATCTGATCATCGGACGGATATCTGACCTTACTCACGCACTACATCCATCTTAAAATACACTACGGGGATAGGCATGATGACGATGATGATGCAAATTTCATAAGTCACGTAGTGTTAAGCAAAGTACACTGCAAACACTGCAGTACCGCATGCCAAATGCATTACAAGGATACAATATTTTTCAACTGGGGCACCCCTCAATGTATTTTGTACACGAAGTTTTGTACAAGTAAACAGTACTGGGCCTGTGTAAAGTTAAATGCATGTAGAGCCGGGCCGTGAAAGAATGAATGGAAGTTGAGGCAGGTCGCCCCAGACAAGGCTGGAAAAGAACATTTTTTGGAGAAAGGAAAAGGCTGGGAAGTGTGAAGTTGGTGCGAGTTTGTTTTTGTGCTTTTAATCTCAATTAAACTGACAATTAAGATAATTAAGTTTGACTTGGTGGTTAAATACTCAGTGGTAATTAATTTAACTCTTCCGGTAATTAACTATAATCACGGGAATCTTGTCAATTGTTTTTAACTGGACCACTTAATAATTAAAGTTAACTGTAGTCATTTGGCTAACTACAAAAGGAGGTGAAGGAGCGCTGATCTATCAAAATGTCGGACAAGACGTAAGTTTTTAATTTTTAATTATCATCTTAAGTTCATTAAGTCGGTTTATAAATGATTATGAATTTATGCAATCAAATGTTGAAATAGGCGTTGTTTAATGCTTTGTTTTATGATATTCGATTAAATATGACTACACCCAAACCAATATCATAATTAATTGGTTATTATCTCTTCCAAGAAAGGTTATCATTTTGTATTCTTTGATTTTGTCAACAGGAACAATTCCACCTCCACCAACCGCCCTAGGATTGAACTTGGAGAAGTGACGGTGCACAATATTAGACAGTTGAAGCGATTGAATTCTGTTGTTTTCCCGGTGTCCTACAATGATAAGTTTTACAAGGATGTGCTGCAGGCTGGAGAACTCGCAAGACTCGGTAAGCACCCCAAGACATTTCCTGGATGATTGGCTGATTATTATGATAAGAAAGTTGACTAATAACTATGAATTCTTTAGCTTACTATAACGATGTAGTTGTTGGAGGCGTCTGCTGCCGGATTGACACAACGGAAGGTCAGAGAAGATTATACATTTATGACTTTAGGCTGCTTGGCTCCTTATCGTAGATGTGGAATTGGAACCGTAATGCTTAAACACGTTCTTAGTTATGTGGAAAAGGAAGCTAACTTTGATTCTATTTACCTGTAAGTGATTAAACTTTTGTCAAGTGCAATTCGAATATGATTGGATTGGTAGATAACACGTTTTCCTTAATTTTGCAGACATGTGCAAGTCAACAATGATAGCGCCATAGCTTTCTATCAAAAATTTGGGTTTAACATAGTTGAAACAAAACCAGCCTATTACAAGAGAATAGAACCAGCAGAAGCTCACGTACTACAGAAAAATCTAGTGAAAGGAGGAGGGAAAGGAAGCAAAGCCGTTATAGGCTAAAATTACTCAATTTTAATTCAGATAAGATTGTAAAATTGTAAGCGAAAACAAAAATGCATATACAATACATGAAAAACAATCCAACCTAATAATACTTGTTCGCATCGGATCCCTTTTCATTCGAGTACTACATGATAATTGATATTTAGTTTAGCTATCCTATAACTTGGCATTTAAACCTTCCGATAAGTTTGTATATTGTATGTTATGCTTGTTTTTATTCGTGTTTGAAAGGCTATTAATTTACGTGATTATATGCAAGAAGGTATGTTTTTTAAACTGTTGTTGTGTCTGTGTGAGGCTAGATCGTAATGTCAGTTAGTTAATTCTTTTGGAAATAAACTGAAATAATCACTGGAACTATGCAGTCAAAGGATTGGTTTAAACGTTTATTACTTCAATTCTTACATGTATTGTTAAAATAAGTATTAGATTATTTAGATTACTGGTTTGCATGCCGTTTTCGAGGCTCAAAAAATTAACAAAAGAAAGGTTTAAAAAGATACGAGCAAATGCGATTTAACTTTGTAAATAGGCAATGATGAAAGCAACAATTCAATTCAGAACCTTTTACAACATTCATCAACAACCCTAAAACGTGTTAAATTACAAATTAAATATAAAAAGAATTCGCAAATAAGAATTTTCCAATTGTTGGCTGTTTATAATAATGTAGTGTAGTAGTAATACTTTTCCCTCAAACTATGATTAACGAGGGTGACTTAATATTTAAAGAGTTTGAAGATTTTCCAAGAACTTCTTTGGTGTAATAATATGAGTTGAACCTGTAAAACAATAGTATTTTCAATTAATTCGAGATTAAGTAACTGGGAGTGAATAGTGTGCAATATTCTGCAAACTTACCAATAATGACCTCATACTCATTTTGAGAAGCATTTACTTCATATGCGGATCTGATTTCTGAGTAGGTGACTCCTCCCATTATAAAAATAATTAATCTGGGACGATTTCTTGGTAACGTTCCTTGTTTGTGCCACATACCGTATCGCGTACTAGAAAAATACAATAAAATTGAGAGTTTCATAGTTAGAAATAAGGTAAAAGTATGCTTACCTTGTCGGCACTCGGTAACCAGTTTCCTGAAGCCTGTTCATTTGGAAAGGGTATAATTTTTCATCTAGCCCTTGTTCTCCTAAAGCATACTCCATCACATCTTTTAGTACAGGAATCCACCTCGACAGTTTATACCGGGGCCCTTCCTCCGTACGATCCTTTCTTGGTAACTCGTTATCATTTCTTCCTTGTCCACTAATCACATTTTGCCCCAATAATGACAAATTCGTTACAATGCTGTGCAGATCTTGAGAAATGTTGGCGTGTTGTAATAATTTATCCAAACTGGATTGAATAACTCCTTTTTTGTACAAAATGTACAAGATAATCACTCTGAGCTTGTCGAAATTGGTAAATCCTGATTGTGTATCTAAATCAAGGAGGATTGGGTTTATTTGGTTCATTGGATCTCTCAATTTCTCTCCGTCACCGTCTAATCCGACAGCCAAATTCTATAAAGTAGAATAAATTATAATTAAAATGTTAATTGTTGAAAGAAATAATATCAACCGTACCTGTTCAACTTCACACAATTTCTCAATCCGTTTGAAAGCTTTGTTGCAATCATCAGCCAAGTTAATCTGAGTGTCCAGCAAAGTCAATTGCTTCTGATACTGCGGCATTTTCTTAATCATGAGTTGTAAATCTTTTATGTTTGTTTTATTGCTGTGAATATTCTTAGATTCCAAGAACTTTTTATATTCCCCAGGCACTTTTTGAAGAACTTCTGCAATATGAATGCTCTTCAGAGATTTCCAAGACTCGTCATTGTCATCCAATAAGACTTCCTTGCTTCGCCCAGTAGAGGATTCGTATCTAAAATGAATAAATCTTATCAGTTACTGCAAAAATTATGTTTAAATAAGATTCTATCATACTTGTAAACGTTATCTTCAACTTGAAGCAGATCGTGAATCATTGCTTGAAAGGTGAGCTCGTGAAGAACTGGTGTTACGCAATCAAAACCTCTATCGACTATAATCAACTGGGATCGGAGTTTCTCTGGACCTTCACCCATTCCCTGCTCTGCCGCTTTGTATTCCTGGAGTTTCCTTTCCAAAACTTTGGCAAAAACGCTATTTTTTGGATAGCCAGATCTGCCAATTACAGAAATTATGATTATCGGACTGTTTAATTTTGTTAAATTCTGAGATTATCACAATTACCTGTATCTTATGCTTGGAAACTCTCCTAATGTAGCGCACAGCGTGGCTAATCTTTCCGCAACTCTTTGCAATTCAGACAACGCGTTGTCTTCATTCCGTGCAGGATTGTAGTACATTTTCATGGCAGCTTCAGAATCAACTATGAAAACCTGAAGAAAGCAAATCAATTCATGCAAGTATGCTTCAAATTAAATATTTTTCATACATGGCTCTCGTTCGGAATAAAAGACATGTTGATTTCCTTGAGGGATTTCACTCTCCTTTTGTGTTTTGTATCACATAATTTATCGAAAAGTTCCATTGGACAAACTATATCATATACAGATAATTTAATTGCTTTAATAATGTAACTGATTTTAATCGAAAAAACTTACTTTCAGTGAAAAATATATGAAAAGCTTTGTATTTGGCTGTTTCCTCATTCAAGTCTTTAACAAGCTTTTCTATAGATTCTGGATTTGGTTGTAGGACATAAACAGCATCTAGATTTGGGAAGGGTTGCCGTATCTTGAATAAATTCTCAACCATGCTGACCCCTTCTGAAGCAATCCCTTGCATGTTACAGCAACTCGTTAGAACCTTTGTTGCTTGTTGATCCAAAATCAAGATTTTCCATTCTTCTAAAACGTTGGAATTCTTAGAGTCATCCGAGGCTCCTCGGAGTACCTCGTTGATGATCACTAAAAGAATCAGTGACGAACAATTTTATTTCAAAATCTTTTTGATAAATATATTAAAGATTCATTCCTGTTTACATCAATTTTAAACTTACTCTGCTTGGAAAGTATTTTCAAGGAGGTCATTTTTATCACAAATGAAACTTATTCTTCGGATTTTTAAAAAATTGTCACTTGTTGCACAGACTCAGTAGAATTCTAGCAATATGGTTAGCTATTTTTCGTTGGGAACAACTATTTTGTTGATTTAACAAGACTCATTATCATATCTGTGAGTCACCGTTATGGAAAAGACCTTGTTCTACCCTTCTATTTACGTGATTGTTTAAATAGACATACGTCAGGAAATGAATTAATTTTTACTTTAAACACAACCACTGCGCTTATAACTGACGACTATTCTTTACTAGTATGATTTATTCGAGTGTATTTCTTTATGTGGTTATGTAAAGAAATACCACAAAAAGATTTTCTTTCCGTTTCGCTTTTCCTTTTCCATGAGTTAAAGTAACAAACACAAAAGAGTAATTTCCACAGATGTTGTGTATTTACCACTCATTTGAGACATTATTACATGTATAAGCTTGATAAGAAGAACAAACAGCTTATTAAAATGAATATGTTATTTTATGTTCTTTGCATAGAAATAAATGGTCATATGAAAGTTATAGTTACATACATGAATATCCATTGCATGCAAACTTTCGCTGTAATGGATTTAAAAAACCTTCGCTTTTATGTATGTGATTCGAAAGCAAAGAGGTTTTAAAAGCAATATAAAACATGCCCAGAGTCCATATCATCATCGTAGATTCGATTTCAAACATATAGCGTGGTTAACTTTGCAATAGAACTGCGGGCTTATGTAGTTGCTCATTCAATCTTTGCAGTTCTAAACAAAATCATGAGGGTTTTACGCAGAATGAACTCATAGCATTCATATAGAAATCTAAGGCAGTTTCTCTTGTGTTTAAATTACTTGCAAATCTCATGCAATATGAATGCACTGATTCACTCATATATTTTTCATCTTTATCATTCATGATCATTGGTATTGGCAGACCAAAAACTGTTTCAATTCTTATTCGAACAAAGTTCTAAAAGATGCGATGTATGTATCAATGAAATCTAAAAAGTGTGTTGGCCAACTCAATGACTCTATCAAATGAAGTTGCATTTTAGTGAATGGATGAGGAAGATTCATGTCCTTTAAAAAGTTAAAATGAAATTTTATAATGATCATTCAGTAGATAGGCTATACTTTTACATGTTTCTTCGTAATTATTTAATGATAATTAATTCTAATGGAGCTTCCGTATTAACATGCAAAATGTTTTTTTTAATTTACAGTGTGATTGTCGAATATATTTAAAATTTCATTTTAAGTGCACATGTCATTGAATAAAATTGGAAATAGTAAACCAAATTGTGACATATTTTGAATCCATTAGAACTCATTTCGTTTAATTTCTGCTTGGTATATATAAAGGTCACTTTTCTAGATAGTAAAACTAATGATTATATGACAACTTGTCCTTTCCTTAATAAAATCCTAAAGAATAGGCTAAATGCTAACTTAATTGAATGGATTACATAAATGCTTGGATGTTATTGGCACTACTATAAATTATAGTCAATGTGTTTCTTAGTTGATACAAATGAGGCAATTTTTAAAATAAATAATCATCCTGTCCGATCTATTTACTTGACAGTTTTGGCAAATAAGTTTTCTCCTCAAATTTTGGAAGTTTTCAAGTATTTTTCGCATTGCAGTGGCTATTTCATTCCAAAAAATATTCATTCCCTGTCTGATAAATCCAGAGACAAAAAAATCGCCGATAATCTCCGAGTTTTCACTCGATAATGATGACAAGGCATCTAATAAAATGAGTTAATCATACCCTAACCAACCTCACTTAACTTGAGATGTGGCGTTTTGTCATTTATCGGAAACATGGAAAGGAAAACTACAAACATTTCAAATTTTTGACAGAAAATGGAAAAATATTTGTCATGTTACATAATTCCTAAATGATGATGATGAGCATAATCATGATCCGTTTTTATCACATGGTCCTCACTAAAACTTGCATATAAATGGATAAAACGAGTGTGTTACCATCTTATCTTGCATGCAATAAAGCCTGAGCCGCACATGATAACAATGTGGCTCCAAAAACTTTTCATATCTTTGCATATCATTAGGATAATGAGTTATGATGGTGTTCAAATTATTGTATGCTTTGCAATAACTCTTATCAAAGCATTTACCTGTCACTGTACTTGGAAAGAAAAACAAGAAAACAAAATTAAGGTCAGTTGGAATTCCAAAAAAGTATTTAAACACATGTGTTGGAGCAGAATAATAATCATTTTACCGGTTTCATTTGTCCGGGAATAAACTTAAAAATGCGTTTCGCTTTAGTTTTGGTCACGTTGGTGTCCTCAGGACTTGCCATTAAGCTTCCTGAGGATCCTAACCGTAAACCTTTGGAATGGTGGCAAGAAGGAGTGATCTACCAGGTTTATCCAAGATCTCTAATGGATTCCAATGGGGATGGTGTTGGAGACCTGAAAGGTAACAGTATTCTTGAACAGTGTCTCAGATTGCCCCTACTGGGTTCCAGGTGAAAGTAATTATTTTCTTTTTTAGGAATTGAATCCAAAATCGATTATTTTGTGGAATTGGGCGTCGGATCTGTATGGCTTAGCCCGATCTATGCATCTCCAATGAAAGACTTTGGATATGATATATCCAATTTCACAGCTATTGAACCTCAGTTTGGAACAATGGAAGATTTTGAATCTCTCTCAAATGCTTTGAAAGAAAAAGGTAAGTCCGTATATTTATTTGATTAGATGAAGACATATCATTAAAATGGCTTTGAATACTTTAGGCATCAAGTTGGTGATGGATTTCGTCCCAAATCATTCATCCGACATGCACGTTTGGTTTAATAAGAGTGTCCACCGAGAAGGAAAGTACGCTGATTATTATGTATGGAGGGATGCTAAAGGTTTCGACAATGAAGGAAAGCCAATTGCTCCAAATAACTGGGTAAATTATAAATTAATACACAATTATAAGGCAAAGTTATGCAATAAATGTTTTATATCACAGCTCAGCTCATTTGGCTTCTCCGCATGGGAATGGAACGATGTCAGGCAACAATTTTATCTCCATCAGTTTGTACCAGAACAGCCTGACCTTAACTTTGAAAATCAATGAAGTGCTCAATGAGATGCTAGCCGCGATGAAGTTCTGGATTGACAAGGGTGTTGACGGCTTCCGCATGGACACTGTTCCCAGCATGTTTGAAGACCAACGGTTTTTGGACGAGCCTGTTAACCCTTATGCTCCACCCGGCACTATTGAAACAGATTATAACTATTTAGACCATATTTACACTTATGATCAACCCGGGACTTTGGTGGCTTTGGCTGCATTCAGGAGACTGTTGGATGTGTATTCTGCTGCTGACGGGAAAGTTAGGTTAGCCCGTTAATTAATTGAAAATTTAAAATTGTATAATTAATTACGCATAATTGGACAGGTGTATGATGATTGAAGCATATCTCCCCAACTTGGAAACCCTTTTTAAATATTACGGAACCAAAGAAGATCCAATTGCCAATTTTCCCTTTAATTTCGAATTTATCACGAAAGTCAAAAAGGATTTTAACGGAACTCAAATCGCTGACGTTATTGACGACTGGTTTACAAAAATGCCGGAGGGGAACACTGCAAACTGGCTTGTTGGAAACCATGACCAGCCTAGAATTGCAAGTCGGTTTAGTAACGAGTTGGTTGATGCTTTTAACATGCTTATCATGCTGTTACCCGGAAGTCAAGTAACTTACTATGGGGAGGAAATCGGGATGAATAATACTTACATTAGTTGGGAAGACACTGTTGATCCACCAGGCTGTAATGCTGGACCTGACAGGTATGAATTGTTCTCTAGGGATCCTTCAAGAACTGGAATGCAATGGAATGCGGAGAAAAACGCAGGTAATTTTTTGTAGAATGAATTCCAATGAATTATTCAATAGGTTTATCCAGAGTAATGATGTCACGATTTAAACGTATAAATTGGGCAATGTGCAATTATCTTCTAGGATTCTCCACCGCCGATAAGACCTGGCTCCCAATGAATGATAACTACCCCACCGTTAACGTCGAAGCTGAAACTAGAACAGACGCCGACAGCCATTTGAAGGTGTACAAACGACTTGTTGATTTGAAAAAGACCGATGCATGGAAATGGGGCTCCTTGGAGTCCCAGGCTTTGGAGAATGGAGCAGCTTTTGGCTATTCCAGGTAAAAAAAACTTAATATTTTCATATTTGAGCATTTTTCTTAAACTTTTCGTTTTGCAGAATTTTGCAAGGAAGAGGATTCATTTATTTGGCGAATTTTGACACGAGAGAAATTACGATTAATGCTGCTCAACTGTTTGAGAATATCCCGGCTAGGGCGACAGTGTACACGAAGAGTATTAATTTCACTCCTCCAGTTGATGTTGGGTAATATAAATAATCAAATCACGATTAATTTCTAACATCACATCCAGAAAAAATAGAAAAGCATCTCATTATTTAATTATAAAATATGCTCAAATCTTTTTATTAGGGAGTCCATCAACACCAACTCGGTTGTTATTGGCCCAAGCCATGCCATTGTTCTAGAATTTTAAAGGTACCTGCAAATGACTAATTTATTTAATCATCATTTTGCTAAGATAAATGATAAGTTAACTAAAAATTTTAATTAAAATTTTTATTTTCAAAGCTACATGTAATAAAGTTTTTAAAAGAAAGCCAAGTTAGAAAACGTTTTCCTTTCATCATTGTTCTATCATTTTAGAAAAATAAGTCACCTTTTGCATTCACAGTTAACTTTAAGTAATTAAAATAGTTAAAAAATAGCAAAACAGTTAATACCAACAGCACCCGGGGTTCCCAGGCGGTCACCCATCCAAGTACTAACCGGGCCCGACGTTGCTTAACTTCGGTGATCGGACGAGAACCGGTGTGTTCAACGTGGTATGGCCGTTGG
>JAANSO010003160.1:0-11979 GCA_036507315.1 Lepidocyrtus fimetarius | reverse complement strand
TGGTATGTCACAGGTTCTATAACACCATTGCTTCCTGTCGAACTAACCTTCAATAGCTGGATGACTTCAGACGTCTTTGCAATCTGAACATTTAGTGAAATCCATAACACTCCAATCTCATATAATAAATAGTAGAAAGTTGGAAAACATACCTCCGAAGTTCGTATGCATTTTATTATTTGCTCCAAGCTATGATATACTATAGGAAGCTTTTTCATTTTGCTCCCGTGTGCTTATGCCTACTACTATACTGCCAGGCAAGCAGGAATATGAACAAAGAAATTCGGGGCTTTTTGGAAAGAGAAAGTTAATATTGAACTTAACTTTAATGTGAATTTTGAATTAGTTTATGTTTGGTCGTCACTAAATCAATTCTCTTCCGTTTTCTGATCCAAGGAAGAAAGTCAAATTTTATCGGATAGCTTAATTCGCAAATAACAAATGTATCGTAATTTTTAACGTAACTTTCCTGGAATTGCTCATGGACCTAACTTGCTTGTTATTTACCAGGAAAAACTATTCAAATTTCACTAGGATAAAAAACAAGTATGTATGTTTCCTCATAATTTGGCAGATAAGAAAACATGTACACATTTAAGACTGACAACTATATGTCTTGGTTTTTAACTCCTCACAAGCATAAACTCCATCTGATTTTCACATGTCCATGTACAAACATATATTTTATTTAAAAATTCAACAAGTTTTTATGTATGTATATGCAAGTACATACAGAAAAGGCAACTTTAACTAGGAAGAAGGAGGATTAATGAATGAATGGTGAAGTGAGAAGAGAATACCTTGACTGCATTGCCAATGAATAGAAACATCCTTTTTTATATAATCATTTTTCATTGCATTCTTTTTTCAATACGCAACATATCTGTATTGATGAAAGGTTTATGAAAGTATGATCAAATTCTATGCAAAATAATTTGATATTTATTATACAACAAATTTTTTGACATTATCTTTTATTGAATGCTAATCCGTAATTTATTTAATCCAACTACGTATATGATTTCAAATCAGCGTTATTTGCAATTTGCAAAATCATTTTAGGCAAATTTAACAAAATATGTAGCTTGTAAAGAATTGCAGGCCAGTTCCAGTCAAGTGAACAAATTGCTTTTCAAATTACGACAATCCTTTAAGTAAATTTTTTCAAATATGTCAATCTTGAAGTGATTTTTATTGCCTTAAGGGATGTCATTGAACCGCTATTTTGCATCTTAATTATTGCCTTAATGTCTCAAACAAGTCATAGTAATGCGGAAATATGACTAGATATATGACTACATAAGTTAAAAAATCCAAATTAATAGCCATTGGAATATAAATGTTACCTGAAAGAAACTAACTAAACTAAAGAAAGTTAATCCTAAATTCTCTAGATCTGGAAATGAGATTCATTGGTTTTTGTAACAACATATCACATAAGCATATTAAACTACATAGTTTCTAAAAGCAAATCTGTTTTACGACGTTTCAATTTCTTCAGTATTCGTGGCAGCATTTTGTAATTTCCTTTTTCAGTTAATTTTTTTCTCCAGATCAATCTTCCGGCATTATGTACATGCATGTATGTCTTCAAGAATTTGTTACAAATCCGGAGAACAATAATAAAAACTATTGTTTTCAATTAAACTGTGAATAAAGCGTTCTGGCTAGAATTAAGATGAATCAGAAGATGAAGATGAAACATCCCAATCACATCCATTCCTTCGTTTGTATGGTATGGGGCGCTTTCTTGCACTGTTAGTTACACAAGGAATACAAAGAACACGGTGTTAATTTACTCAACATTAAGTTAGATAAACTGAATCAAAATACATAAAAACATGCGTATAACTAAACCTACACGTGAATGCAAAATATTTAACGTTTAAAACGCAAAAAAAAAGAAATCAAATAGGTGTATTGTATGTAAATTTATTTATTTAAGGAAACGATAATAAAAATAAAAATTATAAATAAAATAAAAACAAATCATAGAACAAGAAAAACATATTCGGTCAAGATAAAGTGAAGTACAAATAAAATTTTATTAAACCTTTACAATGCAATAAAATATACTATGGATAACAAAAAATAAAAATTAATTTCATTACAATTGTACATAATTTTAAAATAATAATAACTATAAGATCCGAAAGGTTTGGAGACAAAATAAAGCATCAACGAGAATGTTTACTGTGACGGGATCTGAAAATAAATGTCAAAACGAAAATTATAATTGCGAATCATAAAACGTTATACCTTGTTATACGGCGTCTATCTAAGAATGACGGTGATCCCCTTCTACGTGGAATCGACCTTGCAGATCTTGAAGATGCAGATGAGGCCGAGCCTGAGGAAGAGTTACTCCTCGAACGAGATCTTGAATGAGACCAGCTTTTTGAGCGTGAACGACTAGACACTGAATTGGATTTGGAACGGTACCGAGAAGATCTGGATGAACCAGAGTCTGAGGAATGTGTACTTTTTACTGAAGGAGAGCGACTTTTAGATCTTCGATGAGAATGGGCACTGTTAAGACTACCTGAATGACTAGAGTGCGGACTCTGCGGAAACTTCCCTGAATGACTAGTTGTTTGAACGTTTGTGTACTCAACAGTGTTTTGCAGGACTGGAATGATAGTACTTTCAATAATATCTACCGGAGAATGACTATGAGATCGAGTAGGCAAATCTAACGTGTTTGCACACACATCTCCATTATTTGGAATGTCAAGAATAGCAACGGAGTATTTAGCAATTATTTCACCATTATCATCAGACAGTTCATGATGGATATTGGGTGAATTATGAGATTCTTTGCTGGTGGAAGACGAGCTATCAAGACAAGAAAATGCAATCGCAACTTTTAATCTACCTTCTCTGTGCAAATTGACAGATAATTTCTGAATAAGCTAAACTTAGTAAATGTATGTATTTTGCAAAAAAATCCTAAAGCTCCAATAATATAAATGTAAAATCAAAAGTGCACAAAATTGTAAAAGAACTCAAAGGAGAAATGAAATACACACATACCTGCTACGACTACTATGTCTTGGAGAGTCGTCATCGTCTTTCCTGTCAAAATACCAAAAGAGAGGGCCAATTACTAATCAATTACATAATTTGATGCTATTCATACTATATTTATAAACCATAAACAATTTAGGAGTAGTGAAACTGATAAGTAGAGAAAATGTTGAAAGCACAATATTGGTGATGATAACACCATTATATTGAAAGTTTCTTAAAGTTGGTCCAACCTCTTGCAAAAATATGTGTATTTTCATTTTCAATATAAATATGTTAACATGTGTAAAAAGCAATGAAATTTTGAATATATTGTCTGATATATCAACATTAAAAAGAATAATAGAAAACGATTGGTTCTGTTGGTACATATGTAACTAAGTTTGTGTGGAAAACTTGGTGTAGTTGGAAAGAAGTGAAACTTTTTATGGGCACATACAGACATAATATACGGGAAAACAAAAATGGTAAGAGTCGCATAGACTTTTTAGGCTAAAAGATGCCTATTAGAATTGGTAAAAAATAAATTACCCTACCAAGAAGATAAAGCTTAATTAGGAAGTTTTGTTTGAGTGACTAGACATTCACTTTGTTTTACCTTCCAATTTTCCCCATGATGACTTCTCCAGAGGTCAAATTAATTAGAAAAAACATTTCCCTTCGTTATTTTTGTTAACAATTGGTATAATAAAATAAAATTTGGAGAGAACTTACAGGAAATTGTCAAATTATAAACTGGTTTCGGCTATCGAATGTGTACTTAAACCCATGAGATCATTAAAAGTAGCCAGTAGTAGTAAGATGCCGAGCAAAAGGTGGCAAGAACAAGGAAAAGAATGTATTACTGTGTTTACTTTCATTGATTAATGCATGTCAAGCAACACGCCAAATTAACACAAAGCAAAAATTAATTACTATAAATTCCACAAATCTATATTACTCAACAAAATAGCTTTACAAATATATACATTCAATAAACTATGTATGATATAGTTTGTATAAAGAAGACAGACACTTTTATAAGCCCATCAAATGTTTCCTCAGGTGAAATCATGTACGCTTTAAAAGAAGTCAAAAGATTTACCTGATGTCTACGTTAAAAGAGTTGCGTCATATGAATAAAAGTGTTTACAGTTTAAAAACTAGCTCAATACAATATTATATAAAGATAGGAGCAAATGACGCAACGAGATATTATAGAAATCAGTTTCTATAAATCTGAGAGGTATTTACGTATTTACCTATGATGATGTGATTTTTTCGATTTCTTCTTTCTATCTTTCTTTCTTTTCTTCCTCTTGGCTTCCTCCTCTGACGATGATGAGCTAGATGAGCTTGAACTTGATGACCTTTTACTGCTCTTCTTACTTTTCTTGCGCTTACGTGACCTATCCTCATGTTTTCCTGAACTCTTTGAGTCCGAAGAAGGTTCAGTCGTATCCTAAAAAACAATACATAACTTATATTAATCCTATTTTGGAATAAAACAAACTCCTGTAAACACAAACCGAATTGAATGACAATAACTATGTTTTACCTTTGAGGAAGATGCTGTTGTTGTCGAGGGTTTTTCGGCTGGTGGTTTTGCTTCAAATGAAGATCCAGGAATGAAATCACTCCGAATTCCAAAAGCATCCTTTGCTCGCTCGTTCTTATTTTCTTGTGCCATGGAAAGTTCGTGACTGTCTTTTACCCTATTAAAATCCATTAAATATTTTTTAAAAACAATTTTTGAAGTTATGCATTTTGTATTGCATGTTTTGAAGAACACTGAGATTTGCACTTCGAAATATTTTAGCCGCAAATCAAAGCATCAGAATAATACCTTTTCCTACGCTGACAACAACAGCAGCAATTTACCGGTGTCGTAATTAAAATGACACGGCTTCCGCCTGCATTATAACTATTCGAATGTCTTCGATGGGAAGACCTATCGTGTCGTTGCCTACTTCTTTCCTTGCTATTATTTTTAGTCTGACTCTTCACAGGAATTACAATCACTTTTCTTTCAACACTGCCAATTTTACAATTTTTCCCTGATTCTTTAACCCTTATCTTTTGCTCTTTCTCAGATGTATTTCTATTTTTCCATCGTAATTTGTTATCAGCGGGTATACGCTTTTCCGTCGTAACCGTATTCTTTGTTCTTTTCTTCCGGTTACTTTTATTACAGGCTTGTTCAGGGCCACCAGAAGGTTTCACTGGCTCAACAGTATCCGGACATTCGTTGTTTCCGTCTGTCGAAACTTCAATTTTACATTCCGCGACCTTTTCACCATCACTATCTACAGTAGCAGCAGCAATATGTGCATTATCAGAATCAGAACCCTTATCTACCTTTCCTAAACCTACATCTATCTTATCTAAACCTAAATTATCTGAAGACATGATTTGGAAGACTTAATTATATTATTGGAAGACAGTAGATTAATTGTTTGGAAGACAATTGATTTGATTACATTTTTGGAAGACTTGATTTACATTTCGACGTAATGGAAGAAGACTTTCGTCTTCATCCTTTTTGCAGCAGACCTACATTTTTAATTTAAAAATCGTTTATCATTTCTACAATATTTAGCAGATCTTCACCGCACTGCGGTAAAAAAGAGTCTACGTGGACACCACTATTTTGCATCCTGACCTTAAAATTTTGTATATCTTATCACCTATAGAAATTGTCTGCACTCTATAACATATATGTCTATCTGAATTAATTTGAACAAAATCGGTTTAGTGGTGAAATAATCCGTTTACATGATTAAACTTAAAGAGCTTGTACATTATTAATGAAACTGATATATAATGCAAGAGTATTTTACAGCAAGAAGCGTTTATACTCAAAGTAGAAAATCAATAAAAAGCTTCGTGTAAAAAGAAAGTATTTTAGCTCACCCCATCACAGCAATCCGATGTAAGTGTATATCCAAACTATATGCATACCTCCACAACAAAACTATTAATGTATGATTTTAAGTCAGTTAAGATCTACAACGCAGCATCCAAAAAAGAAAGTTTTCCTTTTCACTTCCCATAATATAACAAAAAAGAAGAGAAGAGACAAGGGAAAAGCCTTTCCCTTCAAATTCTATCTAAGCAGATGCACTGTAACAACACGTAATCTTACCCATTCAATCCAGAAGCCAACATCCAACTGATGCGGTGCTGGAATTGTACTAAATGGGGATGGAAGGGAGACCAACGTAGAAGAAAACCAAAGAAAAAGACTGCAATATCACACTCGAGGCAGCAACATTTCACGGGCCAAAGAGTTTTATTATGAGGAGGGGGTTTGTTTGCGTGGATTTTAGATCGATAATCATTCGGTAACAACAAATGCTCTACGGAACCTAACGACACGAACTAGAACAGTTGTAATTCAATTTAAATCCATAACCAGGGAGGAAATGCAACACTCATAGTTTCTATACGAAACCCAAGAGAGAGCATGGGATGATACTTTGACGAAAGGGTAAATAAAAGTAATTGCTTTTAGTTTTACTTAATTTTGATTATAGGAACTTATAAATCTGAAGAAACATAATATACATTATTATAGATAAAACGTATTTCAGATACGAGAGAATCCAATTCAACGCTGTATACTATTCGACGCGAAAATACCATTAGCGAAATTAATTTTCAATAAAATTTTGTTACCCTAAAAATCTCTAATTCACACAACTCCCGAGTAAAATTAATATACATACATACATAGTAGATGCAAGCTCCTAATTTCAGTATGTACTTAATTTTGTGTAGGATTGAGAATCTAAGAATTTCTAGCATGACATGATGAACTCAAAATGAACCTTTAATTAAATTGTAGTATAAATGCACGTACANGAGAATCTAAGAATTTCTAGCATGACATGATGAACTCAAAATGAACCTTTAATTAAATTGTAGCACGTACATTAAACCTTGTAGCGAAAGCTGATCTAAATATAACTAATAATTGCTGGCGATAAAATTTAAAGAAAAAACTTACATTGTTCTACCAGAAGAATCTTTTGTCAAAGATAATTTCTTTTCTGCCAACAATTTTGACCGAAATACGCTGACCTTTTCTTCAATTTCATCATCCGGTACATCCTGTTCCTCCAGTAACTCTCGTAACTCCATACATCTCTAAATCCGTTGCGGCGTTTTTGACTTCTCGTGGGAACAGACGGACAGACAGACAGACAGACAGACTAACACATCGATCTTATGACTTACTCTTCGAGCAAGTAATAATTGTTGGCGATTAAATTTAAAGAAAAACTTACATTGTTCTACCAGAAGAATCTTTTGTCAAAGATAATTTCTTTTCTGCCAACAATTTTGCCCGAAATACGCTGACCTTTTCTTCAATTTCATCATCCGGTACATCCTGCTCCTCCAGTAACTCTCGTAACTCCATACATCTCACCTAAAACATTTGCAATAAATTTTACATTCAGAATGATGTGAATATCGTATTGATTCATAATTAAATTCATAAGTAAACAGTTGCCAATTAGTTTGTGAATAATAATTATTTTTTAGTTATTTTATTAACCTCAGCTTGTCTCCTCCTTTCGTGTTCAATTAATTCCGGATCATAAGGCCTGACTGCGTTATCTTCCTTCTCCTTGTAGTCCGGCACCTTTTCTTTAGTTTTTCGAATTGCCGACAAATTCCTCGTTACGTATCCATTTGTCCCACTTCCTCGAGCAGTTTGAAGCCCAATTCCATTGTACATTTTCTATCAAAAAGCGAAATTAAATAATTTGCACACACCACTTTTAAAACTGCAAAGTTTATTTATCCGTATAAAAAGAACAATTAAAACTCAAAACCCTACTTTCAACTCTAGCAAATAACGAGATGGCTAATTAAGTAATTAGCAAATCAATTAATTTATACCTTCACAATTAAATTTTAACGATACATTAAAAACATTTTTTAAAACCATTTGTTTGTATATTTACCTGATTTTGAAACAATGACCTTTAAAAATTGCGTAATTTTAAATACACCAAAACAAACTAACGCAAAAAACTGACTAAACTAAAGTTTGTTTACGTTTGAGAGGCTTTTTGAAGGAGCAAATGTTTTGTCATATGGCTTGAATATTGTTCACTCTTTTTATGCACTCTATGCCAAACGCTGCTTTTACTTGTATGAAATTTGCTCAAATCTTTCCCAGTAAATTTGTTACAAATTTGATAGATGGCATAAGCAAAGCCTTGACGCTGTTGCAACTTTCACTGCCTCCACATAGCTTCCGTAGATCTGAGAAATTTGTTCTGTTAAGACAGTCGCGACCAAAGTAGTAGTTTCCATTGATTAACATTTATTTAGGATGGGGTTCAAATTTTAAAATAGATTAAAATTAAAAGTTTACCTTATAAAATTATAAAGCAGGAAGGAGAAGAGAAGAATTGGAAATTAGAAAGTTTAGAAAAGTTTGCTATTGTTGCTCTTTTCATTTCAATGGGTTTACAAGGTAAATTGTATTCTGTATGAATATTGTGCAAATTAATGATTTTCAAATTTTATGTTTAAAAAATAAGTTCTCAAAAAGTACTTTGGATGAACAGTAAGACGTTCGTTTGCTAGTTCGCTCTACATCATAAAAATTACCTATTTTTAATTATTCCAACTTTTGCTAGAATGAATTTATATGCTAATTTTTTCAAAAGAAATCAGTCATGAGGAAATAATAACAGCCACAGAGATATATTTTGCATATGGAAAGTAGAATGAATTAAGCTTAAAAGAGGTTTTTACTGCTTTCTATCAAACTGACAAGTTATCAGCATTAATTACTTTTCTAGACATGCCACTATACCATCAAAAGCTTGGTAGACTAAAAGCCTTTGCATATTACGGTTTTCGTTATGATATGATAAACTTATGTAAGAAACTTGTATATAGGTATCATATAAGTAAAACAGTACGACAAAAGTGGTATTCAAGCGAATAATAATAATCACAGCTCACAAGGAAAGATTTGTGTAAAGATATGTATCTAATTTACAGTTGGCTTTTGTGGATGGATGGTATTTAAAATTAACTACCTGCTTGCTATAACGTTGTTGTTGCTGTGACCCAATATCACATAACTTCGTCGAGACACGCATACAAAGCTTTTTATTTTCTCCATTTTCTCCTGTGAAAGTCTTTTTATTCTCTTCTACCTGGTCATTAAGTTCTAGTTGTGTAGTAGTAATGGGATTGTGCTTGAAGGGATAAATTGGCTTTTAAGAAAAATCCTCTCCATCCATCTGTTGTATACCATCATCCATCTATCCTCAAAATCGTATTTTTTAAGCTGGTTACACCATTTCCATATACGCTTTTAAGCTCATAATATGGTGTTATTAAAACTGTCAGAAGACGGACACAACTACCCAACTCTTGTTTACAGTGGAACAACAACAACAACGCATATTACCGGGAATAATAAAAAGCAGTAAAACATAGGTAACGGGGAACAGGAGAGAAAGTACATCCGTCTTTGTTGCGATTTTCAACTAACTATTAAGGTTTTGCAATATTGCATGGGAATCGTTAAAGACGGAGAAAAGTAAGTGGTTCAGAGGAGCGGCGAAAAAGGATGAAAGTGGCACCCACTTTAAGTAGAACAGAATGACTTCAAGGAATGTCCGAATGTAGTTTGAAACAGAGATTGAAACACAGGTATTAAATAAAAGAAGGAACATTAAGACGGGCAGAAAGTAAAATGGATGGTTTGAAGTAGCCTGGAATTATATAAAGGAATAATAATGCCCTTCCCATGACAGGTTACTTTTGGGAACAATTGCATATCAGAGGGAAACACAGCTTCATATATATTCCTCCTCCTACTACGCTTCAAAATGAAAAAGGCAGTGTTGCTTTGCTACTGCTGACTTGACTATTACTTGCGTAATATTAAGACTCTCGATGAGACCGGAAGCCATGGACGGTTGATAAGAAGCGATGGGCATTTGTCATAATCGTCATGAGTAAATGGTGAAATTGCATGCGTGAAAGTCATCCACTGGAAAAGCATAATAGCAATAGCCGGTTACCTTAAGTGGGAGAAAAGAAGAGAGAGAGACCACTCTTTTCAGTTTATATAACATCTACCTACACACACGATAATATTTAGATATTATTCCTTTTTAATAGGATTGTATGAATTTATATAATATAAAAAGCGTGCATAATATATTACACCTAAATACCTAGATCTCGAAGAGCTCACTCACTATTAATATTGTAAGAGTAAAGGAAAAGTGATTACGTCTACAAAGGAGGAGTTCCATTATATCAGTTCACGATACCACCACCTGAGTCGTTTTATAAAATGGAGAAAGACGATGTGCTTGTATGTTTTACAGAAAAAAGGTTAAAAGAGAAAGGAAGGGAAAGAAAGAGGAATCGTTTTCCCTGTTGTTGTATTCTCCTATATTATTATTCTGAGAGTAGTATTCAAGCTATTTAGAACAAGAACATGGTCAAAAATTTTTGCGTGCCAACGTTTCTTATCCTGAAGATAAATCAGTTCCCTTTATGACTTAAAGCAGTGAGTTTGGCTCTTCATTTCCCGGTATTCCACTATGAATAAAAGTCATATTTCGGAAGAGAAAAACTCGCTTTTCTTCAGCTCTTCTCTTTATTAACGGGGCCGGACAATCTCCAAAAGTTCTTAATATAAGATATTAGCGTAGTAATAATAATATTATTGTTGCTATATGTCATGAGATGAAGGGGCAAGGCAGAGGGCTACTGCTTACGACAGCACACCACTACTTTACTCCAACTCGACTTAACAATTTTTCTTGTTTATCCTATTCTGTGCAGAAGCAATGAAAATGAAAAGGAGAGAAAGAAAAGAGGATTTCTCTGGTAATATTTTGTATGGGCTCTGCGTGACCGAATTTTTATCGCCTAACCTCTACTTGCCTTTATTGTAAACAGAAATCACGAAATCTTCTCATCAAGTCAAGTCCTCACCTATAAATCACATTGCTTCCCTCATTAAGCAGTAGCTTTTATCTAGCTTCAATAGACCGCTGTGTCGGGAGGGGTTAAAAGGGGAAAGCATCGTCGTGTAATATGCACACAAATGTAATCTATTGCTTATCCACCCGTAGACAATCCTATCCATTTACTTGAAAATGAAATTAACTTCCTTTTTTGTCCATTCTACATGCTCCACTTTTACTCACTTCTTCCTTAGCTTTCCCTCCATCACACTCCTTCACCACTACTACATGCATATTATACAATCTAAAATAGATTCAAAAGCAATCAAGATTACCAAAGCTCTACCATTTTGTGCTGCTCTACATTCGAAAAGACATGATATTACCTGACTTGGAATATTATACGAAACCAATTGCTTTAAATTAAACTTTTTCAAAACAATAGGTTTTGCAAAATGGACTAGATTTATTATTTTTTCTTTAGCTCCTTTCCTTCAATTTCATAGCTTTATTGTCTAATAATTCCTTTTGCTTTATGTATTAAAATCCTTATCAGGGAAACTTATCATGGACTGGTTGTTTACCTCCCTTATAATAATCCACAGACTGAACTGTCTAACTAAACCCGAAAAGACAATACATTCTCTCGTAAAAATTTGAAAGGACAGCATACTGTTTCGAGATCTTTTCATAAGATTATGACATAAAGTTTATACTTATTATGGCTTTTGCCGCAGGATATTTCGTTCACTTCCGGTATAAAGTTTTTTTTGCATACATAAATACCTATCTAGTTTTGTACAATTAAAATGAATGCACCTATGCATATTCATTTGCATGAAAATTACTGCGTTTATACCGTGGTTGAGTGTTGGTCACATGTTACAAGAAATAAAACTTTCAATGTTGTATGTTTCATTTTTTGATTAATGTTCCTTATCTGTTTATTCCAAACAGGCTTAAATTAAGTGAAACAAGCAATCACAGTCTGTCTAGTGTAAGAAATGATAAC
>JAANSO010003159.1:0-11979 GCA_036507315.1 Lepidocyrtus fimetarius | reverse complement strand
ATTCCTATGCTTACAATGTATACCAGAGAGTGCACAACAGTGCATGTTATATAGCATATTATGCATATTAGCTTACGTAATAATAAACATTAGCGTTTCGGCGTTGTAAAACAGGGGAAAAGGGAAGAGGCTGGCGGAATTCTGTCATTTGCCGAAGCACGTCAATCTACATAAAAAGAAGTTTGGTAAAGTCTGTAGTGCTTTAGTAGTACGTGCACGGTTTGTAGAGGAGAAGGAGAGTATGGATTATTGTAGGAGGTAAAGGTGAGCTATTCATTCATTTGACGAGATGAGCATTGGATTTTGATTGGGGCAGCAAAGTTTAAGTGGACTCCACTGCATCAAGCAACTCAACAACATTAAAAATATAAGTCGCCGTGTTTTTACTGTTTACTAATTTAATCAAAGTTGAGAAACAGAGGAAATTTTAATTAAATTTCCAAAGATTTAACCAAGCTGGTTTCTTCAACCTCTTGGGGTAGTGATTAGTGAAGTGTGGAGGAAATAAGCAGTTGATTTCTCGTTTTTTTCTTTATTTTTGTGTTTTTCTGTGTCAAAGAGCACGTCAAGCAATAATACATTTTATTTAATGCAGTTGTAGTCTTGGAAGTCAAAGACAAAAGTAAGGAAAATTTAAATATTGTTGAAATGTTAATTTAGAAATTATTAGGGGATTGAGAAGCGTAAATGTTTCTAGGATTGCTTGTCTATAATTATTTCCCGATTGTTCCAGGTAGATTCCTTCCAAGCCTTAGTGTTGTGGTCTTTAACAGAAATTCCATGGTCATATGAAGTTTGAGTATGCGTGACATCAAGTAATTAGACAACATCATGAACAGACACAAATCAAGATACGATGCTCAACAACAACAGCAGCATCAGCATTATCGGCAGCCTCACCCACAACAAAACTATGGGGTGCTCCAACAAGGACAGCCGCCGAATGTTGCACACCGAATTCCTAATTCGGGGGGAATGCGTCCTCAAATGAGTAATCGACAGCATGTTCCCCAACAACAGCAACAGCAGCAACAACCTCAGCAAATTCAGGGTCAACAAGTGCAACAGCAGACCCATGTCGGGAGTGTGACAGTACAGCATCAAGGATACCCTCATGTGTCTACCCAGGGTCATCCTCCTCATCAAATGTATTATGCTGCTACCCATACTCAGCCGCATCATGCAACCCCTCAAAGCTTTATTCAAATTCCAACGTATATGGGCCCAACAAATCCTGGACTCCCGTTGCATCCGTTAACTTTACAGCAAGTTTATGCTCCTAGATATGCAACTACTGCTTATTATGGAACCCAACATGGGCATGGACAGGCCCAACAGACATTTTTTTCTCCTACTGCGGTTCCTCAAACTCATCAAATTTTTGCGGCAGCGCCTTCGCAGCATCAGTATATTTCTCATCAGCAAAGGATTGGTCCTGCCACAAACCAAGCTGTTGCCAGTGCCCCACAACAATTGCAACAAGCACCCATTGTTGCGCCAAGTCATGGAGGTGTCGTAACTTCAATGTCTACCCAGCATCAGCCTCAACATCCTCATCCTCCTCAGGCATCCGTTCCGCCACAAAATCAGCAGGCAATGCGCCTTACCACTGAAAAGCCTCAGCAACAGGAACATCGGAAGAAGAAAATTCTCAAGATTGTTCATCCCGAAACTGGCGAAGCTGTTATTGATAACTCTGCAACTTCAGCAGCTTCCAACTCGACTGCAAATTCTGATTCCAGCTCTACAAAAGGTGCCTCAGTTACTGCTGAATCAGCTCCGAGCTCCACAGCTAATTCAGGAGACAAACAAGACTCACAGCCGAGCCAAGTTGCCCAACAAAGCCAGGATGTCCAGGACATAAAGCAGAAGGAGGAGCCGCCGGTAATTACGAAGGATGAAAGTGGAGGTGGTGGTGCAACAGTGGATAGGAACAAAAGTTCAGCTCGGGCTGAATTCTACCAAAAAATTGCACAAGCCTCTGATGATAATAATACTAGTAGTAAGTGGATAAAGTTTTTATTGAGTTTTAGAGTGCTAAGAGAACAAGATTCTGCATTTAGGTTGAGATTCCATCCGTTTGATTTTTTCAGTTGCACTTGTTAGTCATTTAACGTGTTACTGTTTAATAAGGATTATCCGGCATAAATAGACGTATAAGATTTTTGAAAATTTGACGTAACACGGTGAAACATTTTTAAAATGTCGTAGTAGTATATTTTTGCATAATGTTTGGAACTTTGGAACTGGAACTCTTGTCCATTCTTCCGTTATTTTGATTCTAATGTAAGAATTAGTAGTTGTACGTATCGCGTAAACTTATAGTCGTAAAATCATTTAAATTTATAGTTTTGCAGACTCCTATTTTTATGGAGCTTATGAGTTATGATATCAAGACGTAAATTAATCATTGCATTTAAGTAGTATGCTCGTGCCATTCCCCTGCGTGTGGGTTAAACTATTTTGAATAAAATACGATAAGAGTACCATATTCAACTCTAAAAATTGTAGATAGATGGTTGCATACATTTGCATAATAATATATGCATTCGAAGTTTTAGTGTTTTTAATTTCAACAGCATTAATATCGAAAGTTCATTCAAAAACGTAATAAAATACGACTGGACTTGGACTACTGAACTGGTGTATGTAGATGATTCAATCGTATTTCTTAATTTCTTTGATAAAATGTGTGATTTCTCCATTCAAAACAACGCAATCATGATAAAACATGCTGACGATCTTTGAATTTGGAAATCGTAGTAAAAGGTGTGGTGTAGTTAGGTATGTAGATTAAGACGTACGGGAGACTGACGGCAAGTTAAAATATAAACGAAAACTGATAGAAAAAACGTAGGTGGATTAGTGAATTCCCGCTTCTCTTGTCGCTCGAGAGAGCTTATAATATTTTATTACGAGCAAAGTAAGAGGGGAAAGCAAGCGTTGTTTTTTGAGACGTTCCAAAATCCGAACGGAGCTATTTCTGATTCTCATCTCATTCCCTTCTTCTGAATCTCTCACTGAATGAAAATAGATAGATGGGATTCGTTATACTTCGATTCCCCATGCTACACATCGTTTTCCTCCCACTTTTTCAAAAATAATCTGCATCCACTGAGGAAGCAAGCTATTTTAAACACAAATCTATTCCAAAAGTGTGAAGAAAAGGAAATGCATTATTTGATGCAAATATACTTAACATTGAATAGTTTGGAAATGCCACTGAGGAGGGACGACATTCGTGTATTTAGGAATGAAAAGTTGTAAACTTTTTCACTTGTCGAAAATATTGTTGGAGTGCAAGGTAGGAAGGTACATTAGTTTAGTGTAAATACGATAGAAGGATTTCAAACAGTTATTCAGAAGAATTGATATTTCAGTATACGTGAGTCATTCAAAGTGAATTGCAACTTATCATTCATTAGCAGCAGCAGTAGTGATTAGTACTCTGTTGAATCAAGCAGCAGTGCAGTGGTTTAGCTTGGAATTCTCCTTCACTTTCTAGACTTTCTATTGCAATTTGAACAATAGGTCCGGTCGTGAACCAAAAGAGGTGTCCTTTCGGCGCATTGATATTTTTACTATACTTTTGCATCGCAGTGTAATAATGACGATGTTGTTTTCGAAATTGGGGAAACATCGTATATATATAATAACTGCTATATATCCATTACATTTTCTTTAAAAAAAATAGACTGAGTTCGTGGTTTTAAGGTTAGCTGAATAAAATTGCAAATTTAGGACAGTGGCAGTTCATGTCTTTGTTAAGGTTAGAAAGTTAAAGTTAGTATTACATAAGGGATACGAAATCGGTGATGAGTGCGCTAATTTAAAGTGAAAGTATAAAATGAAGTCGTGTAGGGCCTAGTGCCTGCCTACTTGCTACTAACTGCTATTTACTGAAAGGTTCGTTTAGATAAAAGGTTTTAGTAATTTGAATTAAGCACGAGTAATTATGGGTCGCTCAAAACGAAAAAGTGTGAAAAGAAATAAGTCGAGCAGAAGAAGTAGTCGAGGTAAAGCTCTAAATTTTGTAAATTATTATGTTTCCTACAAATTCCACAGGTCACTTCATTATTGCTAGATATCTTCAGTGATGTGTTTATGTCCTTGTATCAAGCAAGATTATTAATAATTATATGGGTGTCATTTATTTGTCATTTCAGCTAGGGCAAGCTCCAGCACGTCTTCCTCGAGTAATCCAAACACAAGTGCAGAAACTCCAACTGGCAGCAGCAATCAAGAAGATGCTCAAGTTGTGGAGCCTGCTAGTGCAGACTCTACGCCTGTACCTTCAACTCCAACTAAAGATAAATCTCCTTCACCAGACCCTAGTAAGCAGCTAGTCGTTAATACACCCGTTGCCAATACCTCTTCGGATGATTCTAAGGTAAAGATTCTATATCTCCTTCCCTGCATTTGGCTGTGTTTTAGTATGTGTGATGTAAAACATTTTAGTACGAGTTTGTTATATGTATGATCCTATTTAATCCCTAGTTAATTTTACTAACGTTGTGTTTGTTGCATTGTTTAAACTGATTACTAGGACGCAAGCTTAGTGTCTATTTCTCCAACTCCGATCGAAAACTATGCAACGCCTAGATCACGAGACATTATTGCTTCACCCACACTTCAGCCAACAATAGAAAAGTATGCTGAAGAAACTTTGGAAGAAGAGGATATATCGACCGAGGATGGTGCTCAGCAGGAAGATACGCATGAAAATGAAGCAGTAGTTGAACCAGAACCGGTAAAACAAAACAACATTGAGGAAGCCTCAGATTTGGTAAATGAGGAGATTGGAGTTGACAGTGAACTTTCGGATTCTGTCAAACCGGAGGAATCCGAAACTGGGGATGACTTGGCGGTTGAGGATACTGGATCAGTTCCAGAAGAGGAAAGCCAACCAAATGGTCATGTGCCTCTGGAGGAGGGTGAATTGGGAGATGAGGATGATTTAACTGTAGCAGATTCTGGTCAAGATGGACCTGAAGATACGACAAACTCCGCTAAAGGAAAAATTAAATACGATCGGAATACATTGCTCATGATTGCTAATCAAACAAACATCAATGAATTTAAAGTTGCAGATAAGGGGCTTCCAGACCTCGCAAGAGATAATCTCAATAATCATATCAAATACCCGATGGGAAAAAATTCACCTGGTGGGGGGCCAAGGGATTATGGTCGTATTCGAGGAATGCCCAACCAAGGAAACAAACCTCTTCCTCCGCATGGCAATATGCATAATATGCGAATGATGGGTATGGGAATGGGTGGAATAACTTGGGGAGGATTGGCAGTACCTCCTCCACCTCCGCGGGTAACTCCAAAAGTACAGCTGACATTACAAAGAGAGGAGGTGAAGCTTCATAAAGCGGAAAATGCTTGGAAACCTAGTACGTTGAAACGAGGAGCCACCGGTGACCAGAATGCAACAGATGAAGAGTCTCTGATAACAGACAGCATTGTAAAGAAAACTCGTGGAATTTTGAATAAACTTACACCAGACAATTTTGAAAAGTTAGTCACCAAATTTATGGCCCTTCCCTTAGAAGACAAAGATGAACGAATTTCAAGCGTTATCAGTGTTGTGTTTGAAAAGGCTATCGATGAGCCATCGTTTTCAACCGCTTACGCAAGAATGGTAAACACAGTCTGCAAAACTTCTCAAGAGACTTCCAAAAAATTCAGAAAACAAATTCTTGACCAATGCCAGAAGGAATTTTCAAATAGCAGTACTGATGAAGAAGAAATTAAAAAGGTAGAACAAAAGCTAGCTGAAACTACTGACGATGGAACAAGAGAACAACTTAAACTAGAATTAGAGGAAAAGAAATATTTAAGCAGAAGACGATCTTTGGGTAATGTGAGGTTCATTGGTGAGCTGTATAAACTTCAGATGCTAACACCAAAAATCATGGTCGAGTGTGTTCAGATGTTGCTGTATACTCCAGATGATGAAAATCTTGAGTGTCTATGCAAACTATTGACCACTGTTGGTCAACGCTTAGACATGCAGCTAAAGGTTTTAGAGGATCAAGCACTTAGGGGAGAAAAACCAAAATTCGCTCCTGAACAAAAATGGATGGACAGAACATTTACAAATCTTCAGAAACTTTCAGATGACAAAAAACTTTCCTCTAGAATACGTTTCGCAATTTTAGACGTAGTAGAGCTTCGGGGGAACGACTGGAAACCACGAAGAGATGCAAATGCACCTAAAACTATTGAGGAAGTCAGACAAGAGGCAATCCGTCAAGAAATGGAGGAGAAACGTCAAATTAATAGTCTTCCACCAGTTCAAAATAGTTATGGCGGAGGAGGGGATAGAGATCATAGATCCAGCGGTGGTGGTGGTGGATCTGGTAGGCTTCCTAGTAGTCAACCCCCAAAGAAAGGGGCCAATGACTGGACAACAACTAAAGCAAATCGTTTCATGGCAAACAATAGCAAAAAGCCTGACCAGATGGGATCAGGTGGAAATCCTACCTTTATGCCTTCTTGGGGGGGTACGAATAATTGGGAACAGAAGAGCCAATCCCGGCCCACAGGTTCATCTCAGCCTAGTAAACCACCATATAATTTACCTCCAAGGTTATTGAATAGTCGATTTCAAAACCTGGCCCAAGATGAAGGCCATAATAGATCCTCATACAAAAGTATGCCAAACTCATCAGATATTGGCAATTATCGTGACCAGCACTCATCGTATTCCTCCTCTCAATCCCACTCTGCTGCTCCAACCCCAACTTCCCCTCCGCCTTCAGTAACTTCTTCCGCAGAGAATTCAAGACCGGTTTCGCCAAAAGAGCCAGCCCATGCTGATACTGGGGAAACTGTAAAAAATATTTTCCAAGAATACCTGTCCTGTAAGAAATTCGATGATACGCTAGACTGGATTAAAAAACGCTTTTCTGGTTAGTAAAAAAAGTTTTTGTTTCTAAACTGAAAATACCATCTTTGTTGATCCTGAGAGTGCAAACAATTGCATTTTGTTTCTATAATCGGTCATTAAAAGTTCTTCTTTTTTAAACTGTGATCTTTGCAGGTAATAAGATCGACGAATTTATAGAAGAAATGTGTAGACAAGTAGCAGAAATGTCGAAGCAGGCGGAGCAGCAATGCGCCGGAAGCCTTATTCGACTATTAATTAAAAATAAAGAAATACCAAAGGACGCAGTAAGTTGTTCATACTCACAATTATTTCTTGCTTTAATATGTCTTTGGTGTAAGTAGAGTTAAAATTATATGAATGTTTAAATGAATTTGTAGGTAATAAGATTGATGGCGCAGGGCGTCATGCAAGACTTACCAGACATCCTAATAGATTCTCCTATGGTAAGGTTAATTAAAATTCATCATTGATCCCTATTTATAAACATGTTGGACAAAGCAATAAATAAAGGCTAACTTTCTATTCCAGGCTACATCGTATCTAGCCCAGTTTCTAGTTGAAGTGTTTGTAGAAGAAAGAGATTTGGATTGGTTAGTGCAGTGTGGCAGCACACTGATAGATTCAGAAGAAGGTGATTTTGCCTGGAGACAATTAGCTGTAAATTCAATTAAGCTGCTCAAGTTAAGAAAAAATGAGGAAATTGTTCAGACTGCGTTTAAACATACAGAAAGAAAAAATGTGATACCAACTGAGGTAAATCTTTTAAAAAATTAAAAATTCTAAAACTATTGAAGCTCAAAGTTTAGTGCAGTGCAGAGTACAGTTTGATTAATTGTACGTATTCAAACCGCTTATCTAGGAAATACCCTGGTTGCAAGACAAAAGTCTTGATTCATTAGCTGATCAAATGGTAAAGGTGCTAGGTCCGAAAATCAATTCAGAAACCTCAGACGAGGCAGCAAAGATTTTCCAGGTAAGAAATGTTATTGTTGGTTGGTATACCAAAATGTCAAGATTTTAATGTTAGTGCCAATTTTTGATTAGGAACATTCGTGGGATGTCAGAGAAGACTTGACAGCACGTGCATTAACTGAAGCAATCTGCACGCTTACCTGGGACCCTGAGACTGGAAATTGGAAAAGCGATGATGTAAGAAAGTTGTTACCATTGTTAGCTCTCCCAAATCAGAAAATGCTTCCAGTGGTATGGAAGCAAGTTGAAGATTTTGCAAAACGAAAGTCCATTGATAAGAGTAAGTATTCTTGTTTATAGTGCCGTTTGTAATAAGAACATTATAAAAAATTTTAATCAGTGTTTGATGATGCTGTAAGTAATCTTAAGTTGTATTTTTAACAATTTTTTTGTTTTTATTTACAGAAGAGGCAGAAGGGATATGGAGCATAATGTATTCAATGAATATGATGACGACAGATTAAATAGAAATAAGAATAATAAAAAATAATTAGAATTATATATATATTATAGTTAGTCGTTTTTACAAGTGCCTATCTGTTAGGTCTCAGTAATTTAAGACTTTATATAAATACGTTATGTTATCAAGTAGAGTTAAATTAAAGTAATATAATTAATAATTATGAATTAGAATTGGCAGAGTTTGGATTTCAAAAGTTAGGTGTTGGGCTTGGCTACCCAACTTTGCGCATAATTTAAACTCTACCCGGTATCTGCTGTGTAAAATTCTGTATCGCGTATTCGTGTACTTGTAATCATGTTGAATAAAATTGCATACACTATTTGAGATACATTAACCTTAGTATTTTGTATCATTGTTTAATGATTGGAAAGATGGAACTTTTGTTTCTACAGATTGATTATTGTCTGATTATGATTTTTCATTAATGAAAATGAAACGTGATGTCATCGTCATCATTATCCACAGACCACACTTTCAAATATTCATGCATTACGAAATTGTTTAACTCATCATCAATAACTATAAAGCATGACAAATAATTTGTCACAAATTATTGCTGTCAAAGCATAGGTTCCTTGAGAAACCTGTACCACCAGTATGCAAAACAAAACTACGAATCCCTCCCAAGTCAAATAAAAAACGTTTCGAAACAGTAATTATAAATTAAATAAATACCATTTGCACACAATTTATTTGTAAATTGAATTATTCTTATTTTACAGTCAGATGGAATACACACCTACGCATAAGAAATGATAAGCCTTCTTTTCAAAAAAAAATGCAGCTTTTACAATCCAGTTTTATTACAATAATTATATAATTAGATCATATACCAAGTAAAACTGCTGTGTGAAGAAATATTATTACATAGTAGAATGGAAACATTTAAATCAACGCCCTGAAAAACATTAGAGTCTGTGTTTGGTTAACGGTTCGCATTTTTGAGCTGGTTGGAAAGCCAATCCAATCCCTCATAAAGTCCGTCACCTGAAAAGAAAAGAACAAAACTTGTCTTATTGCTGTATTCGGTTAGAGTTCTGGATAATATCAATTAACTGAGAATAAATACTGATTTTACCTGAAGTGGCACACGTGGCTTGGATGTACCAGTTCCTATTTCTTAAAGAATGTAAACCAAGCTTGTCTGCAACAAAACAAACAATTACAATAGTTTATTATAATGTTTTACGTTACGCATTTAAGCTAATTATTATGTGGCTGTTTTTGTGTTTTATAAAAAACTGACCTGTAATTTCAGCCGCATTCATGGCGTTTGGCAGGTCCTGAAGAAAAAGAACAGAGATAATTGTATTATAATGAAAATCTCAATTGTAGTTAAGATTTATATACGCTGTCAGTCAGGTATACTTAAAATTAATGATTGAACCTACTTGTTTGTTAGCAAATATAAGAAGCACTGCATCACGGAGTTCATCTTCAGCTAACATACGCATAAGTTCCTCTCGAGCTTCGCCAATACGTTCTCTGTCGTTGGAATCCACTACGAATATCAGCCCCTGTAATGAATAGGAATTTATTTATTACCTCGTCTACTTTGTTATTATTTTCACTTTATTATGACAATGCGTATGCTTATACAAACATACCTGTGTGTTTTGGAAGTAGTGTCTCCACAAGGGTCTAATTTTATCTTGGCCGCCGACATCCCATACAGTGAAGCTGATGTTCTTGTATTCAACCGTTTCCACATTAAATCCTGTAATAAAAAAAACAATTTCATTGAGGTTTATATTCAAACAAAAGTGCATGTCCAGATGACAGCTGATTTCAATGCTTATCAATACCGTTCTGAATAGCCCAAATTTAAACTTACCAATTGTAGGAATTGTTGTAACAATTTCTCCAAGCTTAAGTTTGTAGAGAATTGTAGTTTTACCAGCAGCATCCAATCCGACCATCAAAATACGCATTTCCTTCTTGCCAAACAGGCCTTTGAACAGACTTGCAAATACATTTCCCATTTTGAGTTTTGTATTATATACACACAAAGTAAGTTACTATTCCAGCGTTTCTTCTTGACTTGTCACACAAAAATGTTGAAATGTTAGAAAACCAGATTGGAGAATTTAAATTTAATAATTCTGTGATTGCTTGAAATTTCAATAGGTATGATATAAAAAAGTACTTTCTCTTGTTATTATTTCCCTCCCCAATAAAAAATTCTCTACTACTGAATAAGATGACGGATGATGCGAGAGCCCCACTAAAAATTAACTAAAAACTCTAAAAATTCCGGAGTTCAATCAGCAGCTAACTTAAAAAATAAGGTTTTTTGCGTTGTAAATTTGATTGTATGATTCCAATTTTATCTTCTCTCCCTTTTCCACTGCTGATTGATGATTTTTTTGCTGATTTTTAAAATTATTTTATCATCCCTTCTTTTTAAATCCACTTTTTCTCAAATATTTTCCCTAAAACTAGAAAATTTGTATTAAATTTGTGGTGGTGGTGTGTGGTGATGGTGACGGTGACAAGACGAAAGATGCTGATTTTCTCTCTCAATGATGATGATTATACGATGATGATGTAACAAGCACAGTACGCTACGTGTTACTACTTACACAAATTACATACACAGGATAGCTCATACTGGAAATACTGTTACTATTGCGTAATGTACACGTAGAACAGTACGTTCAAAATACATTACGTGTATTGTGCAGTGTGTTCATGCAACTGACGTGATGATGACTAAACGTTTCATTACACATTGAAGGGATAGGAAGGAAGGAGGAAGATTTTTTAAATGATACAGTATGAAACCCCTATCCTGCTTGTGTTTTATTTCAAAGTACGCTGAAAAGTCAAATGAGCAACAGCGAGCAAAGGAGCAGTTAGAAAACGGTATATTTCTCCACCTACTACAAATGTATGAAAAATTCGCAAATTAT
This sequence comes from Lepidocyrtus fimetarius, assembly GCA_036507315.1. Classification (NCBI taxonomy): domain Eukaryota; kingdom Metazoa; phylum Arthropoda; class Collembola; order Entomobryomorpha; family Entomobryidae; genus Lepidocyrtus; species Lepidocyrtus fimetarius. The sequence continues at coordinate 734 of JAANSO010003159.1, read as the reverse complement.
TTTTTTAAATAGCAGGAGTAATCATAAATGTTGCAAAAATTAATTATAAAATTAATTGCGATGTAAAATGCATCTCTCTCTGTGAGATATGTACAGTACCAAAAATTTGTATCATTGCTTTATCATTGATTTATCTACCACTTCTGCTCGTACATTGAATGAGCTGCCACGTCATGCAAATTTGCAGCAGACAAGGAGCGCTGTTAAATTTTGTACAATTCTTTTATTCAAGGGTTAAACTATGCTTATGCCAAACACAAGAAATATCTGAAATCATAGATGCGAAGAATGGGAGAAACTTCCTATTCGTCATACTCTAACAAAATTAGTCATTTAATTGTTATTACGCCTGTTGATAACATTTTTGGAACATATGATGAATCTATTATGCTGCGTAAAAATGCCTTTTCGCCTCTCCACAACAAACCCTTTTTTGAAAATTCACACAAAAATTGCTTATCGCAATCAGCTGACATTGAGTGGAGGTACATATGGTTTTGCACGAATAACAAAAAAATGTATAATTATGTAACAATTAAATAGAATGCAAAGTATATCCTTGAATAAGTTAATTCCTGCCCGTCAGGGACATACGAGCAAGAGGATAATGATTTTAAGAAGATTAAAATATCTTCCCACTAAAATCTCAAACTACGCTGCGCTCTTGTATAAAACCCACGCGTAATTACAGTCTAAACCAAAAGGTGCTTTATTTTAGCCAAATTGGATTCATT
>JAANSO010003158.1:0-11980 GCA_036507315.1 Lepidocyrtus fimetarius | reverse complement strand
AGTTAAGGTAAAAGTTAGCTTAACTACAATTAGGATTTAATTGTAGTTAAGGAACAAAAAGTTTAGTAGTTAAAAGGTTAATTATAGCAGAGTGGAAAAAAATGTTAATGTTTGGATTGCTTTAGAATGTCAGGTAAATATTGACGAAATATAAAAATTAAATGACATTAGCCTAATGAAAATACAAATACATAAGCCTTTGCTAGTATTTAACTAATAATATTTAATGAACCTTACTATGTAATCCTAAAATTTTAGTAAGATTTTGGGTATATAAAGGAGACAGTTAAGACATAGAAACCATCAGTCATATTTTTCATCCACTTTTGTTTCAACAAATTACATAACAGGAAAATAATAAAAATGGAAGCAGGAAATTTTAAGAAAATGGTAAGATTTTTTTAAACGACAATTATTTCATTATTATAATTTTTAAATACAGCGTTTATTTTAGATACTGGCTGTGCTTTTGCTGTTCATTGTATTTCATGAATCCGAATCTGTAGTTAATGATTGTGAAAAGAATGGAGCATTTCCATGCGACCGTGCTAACGATATATGTGATTACTATACATGTGCATACTACCCTAGATTAAATAGATGGTTTAGGGTAAAGTCTTTGTGCCCCAATGCTGTTTTTGAGGGGCCGGATCCTGCTGACGCAACAAAAACTGCAACAGAAAGAGCACCTTACGATTGGGATCCTAGTTTAAACAGATGTGTAGTACCTTCTACGCCAAACCCTATGCAAAAATTAATCGGCACAGAATCGCGAACTGCCGTACCTCCAGCAGGTCCAAATCGATTCTAAGTCGCAAATGTATATGTGAATTCCAAATTCCAAAAACTGATGTAGCAAAATGTATTTGTATTTTGGCAAGTGAGAAAAGGCAGTGACAATTAACACTTGTTACTTTAAAGTAAATAATTAAAATTTATTCTGTAAAACATATACTACATTCATTCACATTTATGTACAAAAATAAATAAATTGGCAGGCACTCTTGAAAGGTCTTTTTGATTGCAAAAGAAATGAATAAAAATCTGTATTAGAAATTTGTTTGAAAGCTAAAGTCCCTGAAGTAAGTCCCAGCTATGCTTAATTTCTCAGTCATCATTCTCAGTGATAGTAGCTTCCAATAAGCTTGTCTATGTGTTTAATGGTAAACTGAAAATACATTACAAATTATAAAATTAATTGAATTTTATAATTTTTCAAAAAATCGTATTCAATCAAAATCTTACCACAGATGCTTTCATGTTGGGTGCTCTTCCGGTGAATTCTTCCAATGTGTCAACTGGTTTGAAGAAAACTAAATTAAAGCTTTTGCATACCACCGATGCAAAAGAATATCCTGGAATACATGGGATTGGAGTTTTGTATGGTAATCTATCAAATGGATATCCCATGGGTCTGGCATCAGGGTACTTTCTTCTTGGATGACCACAATAAAGATATGGCGAATTACAAGTTTCTGGGAGAGCTAAATCGTCAGGATCATTAGGAACAAAGTCTTCATCATAATTTGTGACCATCACAAACAGGTCAAATGGCATGCCCTTTGGACTTCCTTTAGGAATGTAGAGATGCTGAGGCCATCCACAACCTGCAGAAGTCAGCAGCACCATGTGGGTCTGGACCATGTTCGTAGTCTCTTAAACTCTTAGTCCATGGAATAGTCAATGACGAATCATGAGACCTACGAGTGATGATGTTCCTTCCGACCCGAACTGAAAAGAAGCGAAACATGACATATGAAATAAAAGAAGCAGTTTAAAGTTGAAAAACATAAAAGATTTCAACTTACGTTTAGCTTGGAACGCATCCAATTGAATCATAATTCTTCTTTGTTCTTTCAAAAGCATTCTTCTTCCTTTTTCGTCAAATCTGGGAGCCATGAAAATACGAATTGTTCCTTTGCCGGACTTGCTGTTTGTGCATGGTTTCCTGTCCTATTTTTGTAAAAAATAAAATTAGACCATTTATCTCTGGATCTCTGAAAAGTACCAAAATACAAAATTATTCTACAACCCATTAAAATAAACTTTCGTACAATTGTAATCTTGAAAGTGAAAGGTTCATGAGCCAAGTGAACAGCGCAAACTTTAGCGTGATCATCTCTATCAGTACTTCTATCAACACTCGGAGCCAACTCAAATTTCTTCTTGGTCCAGAATGTTCTCAAAAGATTTGGTGGGCCGTTTCCTTTCGATTTTACTTCAACATCCAAAATTTCAATTCCCTTCCAGAGAAGTGGATATTCACCCTAATAAAAATGATAGTAAGTAAATGATGTCTAACTGCATAAGTAGAGGTAAAAAAGTAAAGCTCAAAGTGATGACCTCGATAAGTTTTGTATGTTTCTCAACGTACCCCAACAACTTTGTATGGCGTAAGACCTTCCTTNTCAAAGTGATGACCTCGATAAGTTTTGTATGTTTCTCAACGTACCCCAACAACTTTGTATGGCGTAAGACCTTCCTTATTCTTTTCCAAAATGTTGTCAATTACTGCGTGATATGGGTAGAAGATGGGATCTCTCATTGCAGTAGCAACTTCAGCCATGACACCAGGTGTTTTCTTGTATGTCCAATCAGGATCCTCAACAAGACCAATAAGCAAATGACCCATGTTGTGAAGACCAAAAGCGTTATAAAGTCCTGGATTAACTGAAAGTTCTGTGGCTTCCACAGTGTTGGCCAGAGGCTCCATTCCCTTTGTGTGGGAAATTGGTAGTAGTCCTTTTCTCTGTCAATCGTAAATTAGCTCGAATCTAACCAATTCTATTTTATAATTATCATATTATTGCTTTAAAGCATTCATAAACTAACCGAGATCATAATTCCAGTGTTCACAGCCTTTTGCAATAATCTATACACCAAGTTGACATCCTTCAACATAATATTTTGAATGATATCAGGATTGTGAATGTGAACAATATCCCGCAAAAGTCTCTTAGCATGACGTGGAGTCCAGTACATTCCTGAGGCTACGTCAGCCAAGTGGGAGTGGTAAGGTTCGACTAGAAGACCACCTGGTGCAAGCTCCATATCTTTAAATCGGGTCAAACCGTTGGATAACCTTTCAGCATTGTATCTATTTAATTGAAAATAAAAATAAAATGATTAATTGAAAAATCAACCATAAAATGCATACAGGTTAAAATTTACAGGAAAATATAATCAAGCCGACAAGATGAACTACAAAAACAAAAGATCAAAATCATTCATTTTAAGATTAACTTTTTTAAAATGGTAAGCTCATTTGGTAAATTGATTTTTTCAACATCAAATAGCTGCAAAAAGTAATTAAAATAGCAATGCTTATCCATAAGAAGAAAAAATAGCTAAAGTATTTTTGCAATTCAAAAAATAAAACTTTTCTATAAATAAAAGGAAATGATCAAGTTTGCTCTATTTTTTGCAAATTTTAAAACATCGTGTTCAGTGTATGCTCCGTTAAGGTTGTGTGAACATATCGTTCAGTCAGTCAGTATTCGCATTAACTATACCACTATTTTCCTCTCCTTTTTCTTACCTTGCCAATATTTGACGATGCGAAAAGAAGAAAAGCTCGGCTCGTCTGTCGGGGTGCCTGGTTGCGTTAATGGGATGTGTTAAATGCCAGTACCTAAACATAGCAAAGTTAAAAAAGAAAATGATTAAAATCCCTTAAAATAACCTTATCTTCGTCATTATCATTGATCTCCGTCATTAATTTTATCTTCCGCCTTTACTTTTTTGCAATAAATCTATAAATGCTATCCTTAATTTCCCTTTTAAAACCACTAAAAATAATTTAAAAATTGCTAAATGGCAGCAATATTTGCACCAAAAGTAAATACAGAAAAAGTCTCACTTTTCCCCTTATAACTTACCAATGGAATTGATTGAGCATCATGTCTTCTCTGTAATACCAAAGTTTATTCTCAATGTCCGTTATCTCTTCCAACCTTTCCGTCAACGATGATGCATTCCTCGTCTTCATCACTGTCTTCTCCGCTACCTTTTCCTTTGCCCTTTCCTTTACCTTTGCCCTTGTGTCCTCTCCTCCTGTTTCCTCCAGTTTTCTTCTTGTTTCCTCCTCCTATTTTATTGTTTTGATTGGAGCCAACAGCATTACTATTTCCAACTTGTTGTTGGGGCTGCTGTGCTTGCAGGGCATCGCTTGGAATGATCAAATGAATGACTTGTTGGCTACCGGAAGCAGTTGGACCAGAAGCAGAGCTAAGGTCTGCGTTTTCAGCGGAGGTAAGACCTGCCTCACCACCGGAAGCTGGTCATATTTGTAGATTTCTTTGACTTCTTCTTGGGTTTGTATTTGCTCCTGTTAATATTCTGAGATTGGAATTTCTCGACGGATTTGTTGATGGCTTCTTCATCATAAAATGCGTAGTCATCGGCTTTGGCGTTATTGATATTAGCTGGGATTCCATCAAGTACGAAAGTTTCAATAGAATTGCTCTCAACAGAGTTATCAGGCCTATTGGTGGTGGTTCTTCTGGTACTGTAGATAGGTCTTCTGGTGGTTGTGGTAGAGGAATTACCGACTGAGCTAGATGATGAATATGAAATGATAACGGGGGCATCGTCCCGAATAATAAGGGTTGCATTATCTTTTGTACTAATAATGGCACGTTTTGGACGCTTAAGTCCACGACCAAGTCTTCCACCAGATCGGTATCTGTCCAACTCTTCCTTGATAAGGTCAGCAGGAATGAACCAATCAGGAATGGCATCCAAAGGATGAGCAAGTTGGAATCCTGTCATATCAGGACGCTCACCAGCGTGCAGCCAGCAAGCCCAAGTACCATACCTTAGGATGAATCCTGTATTTGTAAAGCAGGTCTTTAGAAACCCTGTAAACATGTTCTGGGGAAGGTTGAGCAACAAGAAGTCGTTGAACAGCCATTCTAGCTTCTAAATGCATTGGTGCAATGCTGAAGAAGAAGGCTTGACGGGGACAGAGAGCGCTGATGGCGGTCATTTCTTCCTCGCTTGAGCTGCTGCCGGCGCTATCACTATCGTTGTCTTCGTCGTCGGAGTACATACCACGGAAAAGTGCAAGGAATTTACGTTGAAGCTTTTCATCTACGTGGCGCATTCCAGGGACAAAACGACGGCCAACGTGGTAGTGCCATTCCTTTTGAAGGTAACCTTCTGCTGCGGGATCCTCGCACTTTTGTCTTTAAGAAAAAAAATATTTGAAAATAATTTTTAACAAACTATTAGTAAAGTAAATGAAATAAGCCCTTTTCCACTTACGGGAAAACATCCTCATGTCCGTAAAACATGATAGCCAAGAACATGTAAACTCCTGCAAAGCTGATAACGTTCAAATAATGATCTCTTGGGATTGAAAACTTTGAAAGAGAACCTAAAAAGTTTCTAACAAGTTTAAGTGGGCTTCTTGTAGCGGTTCTGTAAATATCCTGAGTAGAACCTAAGGATTGAGCAAGTTGATGTTGTTCCTGATCAGTGATTTCAGACACAGCTTCCACCAAATGTGCTGGTGGCACACCGGGCTTGAAGCCAGTGGTGGCTACATTAGCACCAGAAAGCTGCTGTTGAAGAAGAGTTTGTTGAAGTTGGTGATGATGGTTTTGATGCAATTGATCTTTTTGATGTTGGTCAATGCTGGTCAAATGAGGATGATTTTTCAAAAGAGCTGCAGTACCGGCAAGACTAGATGCTGCTGACTGTGTTTGTCCATCTTGAGGATAGTATGAGGACAGCAACTGTTGTGGAAGTCCACTCACAGTTCCGCTTCCAACATTGAATTGAAACGGTCTTCGGTGGTTTTGCAGGGATGACCCAGACTGTTGAATTAGCACCAGAAAGCTGCTGTTGAAGAAGAGTTTGTTGAAGTTGGTGATGATGGTTTTGATGCAATTGATCTTTTTGATGTTGGTCAATGCTGGTCAAATGAGGATGATTTTTCAAAAGGGCTGCAGTACCGGCAAGACTAGATGCTGCTGACTGGGTTTGTCCATCTTGAGGGTAATAAGAGGACAGCAACTGTTGTGGAAGTCCACTCACAGTTCCGCTTCCAACATTGAATTGAAACGGTCTTCGGTGGTTTTGCAGGGATGATCCAGACTGTTGAAGCTGTTGCTGTTGTTGTTGCTGCTGTTGAGCCTGAGCCTGTTGTTGCTGTTGTTGTGCAACTAGTGCATCTTTTCTAGCTTGAAGATTTTGCTGGTGGAGGTGACGGTTGTAGTAGTTACTTTGGCTAGTTTGCATACCACCTCCAATCTGGGAAGTTTGTTGATGATGAGGAATGAGTCTTGACCAGGGATAGCGTGCATAAATGACGCTACTTCCTCCATTTCCTCCTGCATTAACTGGGTTAAAGGCTGATTCCTCAGCCTTGTTATCCCCTATGGCATTTCGAGAAATTGGCGAAGGATGATATTGTGTAATTGGACCGTTCCTTGCTAGGATTTCCGGAGGAGCTGCCACCACGGTTGCATGGGGCCCGGTACTTGATGGCAGTGCGAGCAAATCTTCAGTTTGATCCTTTACTGTAAAGTCGTCTAGCGGTTCTAATGGGGCTACATTATTTAACTGGGCGTCTTCACTTTGTTGTGCAATAGACTGAATTCAACACTGAAACTAAAACTAAGAGTGAACACAGTTTTCTGGTGGTGGAGGTAGATGTGGATAGGGCTGTAGCCCTGCTTGAAAACAGCAACATTTTGAATTTTTTTTCTAAAAACTTTATTTTAAACAAATTAATTTCGTTTTTAGGAACGTCCGTGGCGTTCACTAATCACTTTACTAAATTTCCAGTACAATTTATATAAATTGTTTGTTTCACTGAACAGTCACTCTGGAATAAAAAGAAACAAATTGTTGCTTTCTACACAAATTAGGAAATTATTACGTGGTTCCTCCCGTCATGATTAAATTTTATAGTAACCTTCATTTCCTCCTTAGAAAGGTTAAATTATAATTAATTATGAAGATCCCACTACTGTTAGAAGGGGATTTTGATGACGAGGAAGAGAAGAGAGCTCTTCACTTCACTACTTCACTCAAGTATGTCAGGAATAAAACTGACTAATAAAATGGCAATCCACTCAATAACTGACTAATTACCCCCTTTTCACCAACCAAGCTTATCGAATGACTGACTTCTATTCTAGGAACAACTGTTCCTCTCACATTGGCTAGGAGAACTGCTACAACTGCAGCAATAGATGCTATAATTGAAATAAAAAGATAACATTTGAAATGCCACTACTAAACTATATCTTATTTTTACATGAATATGATAAGCTTCTCTTTTTTCTCTCCACGTAAAACAAGGAAAAGCTCGTTCTTTTTACAATTTTATTTACACAAAACAATCTTTTCACTCATTTTCAAGCTTCTTCTTTCTAATTCATTTGAAATGCCACTAATAAACTATATCTTATTTTTACATGAATATGATAAGCTTCTCTTTTTTCTCTCCACGTAAAACAAGGAAAAGCTCGTTCTTTTTACAATTTTATTTACACAAAAACAATCTTTTCACTAATTTTCAAGCTTCTTCTTTCTAATAATAAAAATCAATGATTTGATTGATGAGATCTACGCATTTAGTACTTTTGTCTGGCATTTTCACTATTTATTCTATACAAATATTAGCCGCATAGATAATCTTTATGCATTTGCTTCCTGCACCTAGCCACCCACTATATTTCATAGAAATTGAGTGATTCTTTCCTCCCCCTCCACACCCTCTTTTACTCTTAACCTATCTTTAGTATTTAAAAAAATGTTAAGAAACGAAAATGTTCTCCTCATTTCTTCTTCTTTCCTGTTAAACTTTTTTTGAAAATTTGCAAAATTCATGTAAAAAATTCAGACGTGCTTTCATTTTTGTTTGTATTTCAAAATGGAATTACTGCAACTGCAACGTGCGTACATTTTAAAGAATGATACGCGAGAGAAAAATGGGAAGATGTTCTCGCATATCATCAATAAATCTCACCATCTTCTTTATCTTTCTCTTACCGGTTAACCGTTAATGCTACATTTTATTTTTATTATTGATTACTAAAAATAATCTAAATTATAATTTATAGGCAAATAACGCTATATTGATGATATTTAATAATGAATAGATCTTGATGAAATGATATTGTACAGATTTGTGGATTACAACGAGCAATCGAAATCATTGATATTTTTGAGATCGTTCAAAGCGTGTTATTAATATGCATCGGATAATTTTTATTTGTAATAAAAATTGAAAAATTCTTAAATGAACAAAAGCACAGTAAATCAGTAATGCATTTTAGTTGCTTAAATAATTTTAGTGCTATTCTTAATGTGTTTTCATTTTTCAACTCAACAGAGCAGTCTTTTTTAGTTTTTAAGCTGTTTGTATTAGGAAAATTCAGTTTTATACGATTATTTAGAATGCTAATGAATCGAAAAGGGGCAATACGCGATCACGTCCTTTGATTATCCCATTTATAGACCCCAATTTGGAGTCTAGCCTAAAACCAATCCACAAAAGGATTAATATTTGAAATGAAAACGGAAAAATTCGGATACATTTTGCATCTATTTTTGTAGTATTTTTATTTTAACCAACGATGATATATGGCTGTAAAGGAAACTCAAATATATTATTAAATTAAAGTGGAAGAAGCAAAACAAGTAGCAATGATCTCAATGTTATACCGAGCATTGTGTACAACTTGCACATGAGCAACAAATAATGGAAAATTAAAATTACAACTTTGCTAAGTAAGGTTTTTTAAAAGATTGTAGAATTTATTTCTGATTTAATCAAGTTTTTTTTTGTTTTTATGTTGTATTTGCTCATAGTTTTCACTTTGTTTAATTCAAACTGATGTGAGGTTTTGTTGGCTCCGCTCACATCTACCTACTTACTGACCATGCAATTTACATGTAACAGAGAGAAATGAAAGAATAATAAAAACAATTTAGGTGAATGATAAGAATCGATAATTATAATGAGACGGTTTGGAGAATACGCGTAATAATACTCTTCATACTTTTATACTTGGGTTTTATTGCGGAGGGAGAGTTACGAGCTAAAATTGAAAGTTATTTTTCTTCATGATATGGAAGATATCATGTAACATGCAGGTCATCAGTATCCTCATCGAAATGCCTCTCAAAACATAGTTTCGCGCGATCAATAAGTAACCACCAACATTAACAAAATAAAACATAGGTACAGTGAACGAGAGAGAGAATCTAGAAATCGATTAATTTTTAAAGATTAGTTTATAAGCAGAAGAATTTGCATCTTCTTCTTTTCTCTTTAATCTCTGTTCAATCAAACATTCCCATTAAGATTTGACGTGAAAAAAGTTAAAATAAATACGATTTAACAAGACAAAACTATGATTTTAAAGAATGTTTACGATTTTTATATGCATATTTTAGAAATAAACCTAATTCTTTTTAAAAATATCACTTTGTAGTTGATTGGTGCTCCTATTAAGATGAAATTCTAGTAAAATAGCAGAAATTTCACTTTCTACTAATGAATTATAATTACAAAGAGTTTCTGTTCTTCGTTAATAGTTTAGCGTTGGATAAGGAGCGCTTTTCTATATTTTTGTACAAAGACACGGACTTCAATAACAACATTAACAAACAAATATAACAAAAATAACAAATCACTTGTGTAAAAAGGTGTTTTCTTCTAGAAAAGTAAAAAACAAACGCATTTTAGCACTTAATTAAATCTTCAGTTAAAGTTTGACAAGACATTAAATTGTTAATAAAAAAGGTAAAGAAAGTCGAAGAAAACTTATACGCTAATTAAATTAAAGAAAAGACAAGAGTTAACAATACTATAATTAGCTATTTAATTAATTTATATTAACTAACGTTTCTAGCTAAATATGTATTAATTTATGACATTTTTGTTCTGTATAAGAATACATACGGGAAAAATAATTACTTATAGATAACAATTATTTTGGGATAATAAAAATACAGGAATAAATTATTAAAAAGAGTTAACTATATACCTGTTATAATAATAAAAATTGGTAACAAATGAAACAAAGTTAGAGCATATAGTTAACTTAATGGTAATTTGGTCACATAATAAATCACTACCTGCTTAAACCCTTTCATAGTAAAAAAAACTTTCATTCCTATCAACTATAGTTTGCTATCGACAATTTCAGCCAACTTTTATCAGCATACACCCATTCCAGCTTAAGAATTACTGGCTATTTACAGGATGATGGTAAAGGAACGGATTTATGACTAAATTTTAAAACTTGAATTAATGATGATGTCCAACGAAATGGTCGACGTGTTTAATGGTAAACTGAAAATAAAAGTTGAATAATTACTAACAAAATATGAAAAATAAATAGCAGAAATATTTTAGATATGTTGAGATATGCTTACCACTGTAGATTTCATGTTTGGTGCTTTGCTAACAAACTGCTCCAATGTTTCCACAGGCCTAATAAATACCAAATTAAACGCTCTACAAAGCATACTTCCAAAAGTATGTCCAGGGAAGCAAGGGACGGGATTTTTGCACAACGGCCTATCAAATGGATAGCCCATGGGCCTAGCATCTGGATATCTTCTTCTGGGATGCCCACAGAAAATATGTGGAGAGTTGCAAGGTTCTGGGAATTTTAAGTCTTTTGGATTGTCTAAAACACGGTCTTCATCAAAGTTTGTAAGCATAACGAAAAGATCGAAGAGCATGCCATCGTGTGAGCCCTTAGGAATGTAAAGATGCTGAGGCCAGCCACAACCACAAAAGTCTGCAGCTCCGGAGGGGTCTTGGCCAAGAACTTCCATCTCTTTAATACTACGGGTCCAGGGTTTGGTTAAAGAAGAGTCATGGGAGCGACGGGTGATGATGTTCTTTCCAATCCGTACTGTGAATTAATAAAAACAATATTTTTTTGTAAGTAACACTTATTCTATTAAAATAAATAAAATTTTTGAATTAAATACGAACATTTCACGGGGAAGGAATCCAATTGGAACATCATACGACGTTGTTCTCTCATGTGCAGTCTTCTACCTTTCTCGTCGAAACGAGGAGCCATGAATATACGGACAGTTGCTTTGCCAGATTTTGTCTTTGCACATGGTTTGCGTTCCTAAACACACGACAAGCGCAGGTAAATAACCTTTTTATGTAATCAAAATGCAATTATATTTCAAAATATGAACTTACAACAGCAATTTTAAACAAGAACGGTTCATGAGCCAGATGAACAGCACAAACTTGTGCGTGATCCTTGTCAGCGATATCTACGCTTCTATCTACTCCTGGAGCCAGTGGGAACTTCCTGTCAGTCCAGAACGTTCTCAAATGGTTAATATTATTATGTCCTTTAGAAACGACTTCAACGTGATGGACTTCAATTCCTCTCCAGAGCAATGGGAATTCTCCCTATTTAAATATACAAAACCAATTTGAAAATAAATTTAGGAGAATAGTTTAAGTATGAGAGTTTTTAAATTAGAGTAACGAGTCTAACTTACACCAACGACTCTGTATGGCGGCAAAGTAGCTTTGTACTTTTCAAAAAGGTTATCAATGACTACGTGGTAAGGGTAGAATGCAGGATCTCTCATAGACATGGATTGGTCAGCCATAGGGCCTGGAGGAATGTGGAGTTTGTAGTAAGGATCTGCAGCAAAAGCGATTAATTGATGGCCAATATTGTGAACACCAAAAGCATCATAGAAAATTGGATTAACGGAAAGCTCTGAAGCTTCAACGGTATTGGCAAATGGCTCAATTCCTTGAGTGTGAGCAATTTTCAATAATTTTCCGTGTTTCTGTAAAAATGCAGTACATAGAAGTAGAATTTTCATTTTGCCCCAAAAATGAGCAATGAAAGTAAAACCCTTCCAACTTACTGTAACCATTGTTCCTGTTTTTGCAGCCTTTAAGAGACGGTGGTAACTGACCATGACGTCCGGCATAAGCAGATTACGTCCTAAAATAGGATCCTCC
>JAANSO010003157.1:0-11983 GCA_036507315.1 Lepidocyrtus fimetarius | reverse complement strand
CAAAAACAGAGTAATTATATCTTAAAAACCAATTTTTAATGGATAAAAAGCTCAACGTGTTAATTAATTCTATTGATAATTTCCTTTTCGTAAAAACTAACTACTCAAGATCAAGAGAAAGGATCAATTATAATGAACAATTACAATATTAATGAGTTCAATGAAAATTGCCTCAAGCAGCAAAATAGACCTCACCGCTTGGATTATCTAATGAGATACAACTTTGCTAACAAAATTTGTTAAACAATTAAACAATGTCGCATCTCACACAACATTCCGGCTACAACTGACTGGTGCGCGTAAGGAGAGCTATTTGCGCTATATTAGCGAAAGGATAGAAACCAACTTGTACTGAATTTTTAAGTTGACAAGGCCATAGAGCAAGGATAGTGATAGTCCAGTTAAACATTTCATTTATTCCACACAAGTTGTCTGTATCAGTAGTATTAACATTTAAAATTTAGACCAACTTGCACGAATTCTATGAATACCTATATGTTCAGAAAAAACGAAACAACCAGCTGTGTAAAGCCAATTAGCCAATAGCCCATAGCGTCTCCCAAACACATTACATAGAAACTTTAATAGTTTAATAGTTTTGTTAGACAATTTTGGCATACATATTCCCATCAACAGCTAACTGTATAACATTAATTTCCAGTAGTAAAAAAGTTTAATGAAAGATCTACTTCACTAAAAAGTTAAAATAAATTCTTCATCTGCTACAAAGTCAATAAATAAATTACTCCATCCTGTTCTTGTCTGCATAAATCCCAATTCCTCTAGCATTTCAATAAGAACAAGTTGACGCACGTTGTGCAGAAAAAACTGCACATATGAGCAAAACTGGGATAAAATCCGTCTTTATATTCCCCTTTAGGCTAAACTAAATGTGTGTAAATACATACAAAGTCAAAATGATCTATCCCAGAGCGCAAAAAAGATGATCCCACAAGGAATAGTAATATCGTTGGGGTATTTGGAGAGATATTGAAATCTTCATGCATAATAACTAGCTGCTAGTTGATGATACTATTTAAGTGAGGCTGATGATAGCAGAAATTATTATTTTCAATAAGAAAAATGCATGAGGTAATTCCGCATAGAAGAAACTGATGATTAATGATTACGTAATGGTGGCTATTTAATTATGCAGCGATATTGCAGTTAAATAGACTTTCGACATCATCAAAAACATAAAAAATTAACACGTAAGGAAATATTTAATGAATTATGGAATCGACGTGAACATTATTTTATGAAATCAAATCTTAACTCCGCCGTTCTGTCGCCTCTCCTTCTGTTAGATGATAGGTGTTTTGCAGATATCAAAATAAAAAATATTATCCGCGTATTTTGCAAATTTAGAAAAACAGAAATTAATTGCCAATTTGTAAAAGACTGATTACTTTATTACATAAATATAACATCCAATTTACAATGCGAATATAAATTATATTGCATTTGATTGATTGTCGATTGTACTTAATATTTTTGTATATTTAATTCTTTTCATATTCAAACCAAAGAATATGTTTGAGCCCTTTCGTTGCACATGGAAAATAAGAACGATTTTGCATCTATCAACCAAAACAATTTTAAATAATAAAAAATATTATCCGCGTATTTTGCAAATTTAGAAAAACAGAAATTAATTGCCAATTTGTAAAAGACTGATTACTTTATTACATAAATATAACATCCAATTTACAATGTGAATATAAATTATAAATTACCGATATTGCTTACAATTTCAATTTTAGTTTCAAGATGAGGATTCAAGTTAAATATTTATAATAGTAAAAGCAGATTTAATTCTTTTCATATTCAAACCAAAGAATATGTTTGAGCCCTTTCGTTGCACATGGAAAATAAGAACGATTTTGCATCTATCAACCAAAACAATTTTAAACATTTTGTTTAAACAACATTATTAAAAGACGAGCCGAGCATTGTTACAAGCAGAATTGTAATTTATGTATTAGCTGAGCACGCACACAGTACATAAAAATGTTTACAAAAATTGAGCTTTGGAATGTCTTTAGTGTTGTAAAAATGAACCGTGAGCGACAGTTTAAGTTTTCTTGGAATTGAATATTATGATGACTGAGCACGCACGCAGTACATAAAAATGTTTACAAAAATTGAGCTTTGGAATGTCTTTAGTGTTGTAAAAATGAACCGTGAGCGACAGTTTAAGTTTTCTTGGAATTGAATATTATGATGATGAATAAGGCAATTAAATTTCCACGTAAAGTAACATGGATATTTGAGCTTGTTTTAAATTTCATGTGCAATAAAACATTAAAGTTTATTTTTACATACTCCAAGAAGTTTCCCATCAACATTTAAGATCACGTACATTTAACCTACCACCACCAACAGCTTTGCAAAACAACTGACATTTAAATGCTTTAGTCAAACATTGCGAATTATTTAATACATACCAATTTTACAGCATCGCTTTATACTTATGCTTTATGAACATTACAGCTGGCTTTTTTTAACGACAACAAATTTTAAATGCAAAGATCGGTAATTTTTAAAGTTTAAAAGGACATTTTATTGTTGTAATAACTCTTTTAACATCATATCTGGTCTTGTGTCAAGATTTGAAAAGATGAATAAGAATAACGTGGCAAAGTTTATATATATTTTTTACACTCAAATTTATTGAATGTTGTTGTTTAGTAATACACAACTTAACCTTTACAAAAACCATTTTACTTGAATTTTTGTTTGACACAAACAAACCAAGAATGTTTTAAATTTTTGCACAGAATTACAAACTAAAGGAAGATGCCGTATTTGCATTCAAGTAAATGTTTTAGTCCAATTGGCATATAAATAAAGTTTTTGGATGGCAGCTTTTAATCATTCGAGTTTTTTATTACATTACAGTCAAATAGGAGAGATTTTGCCATGTCTGAATTATTAGGTTAAAAATCTTAGACCGCATTTTTCACGATTGTCCTATTCTCTTCTCTGTTTATTTCATTATATTTAATTTTTGCTTTCTGAATAAAACATGGCTCATATTTAATTTTAGAACTGCCTTAATTTTACTTTCCCTTCAGATTTTAACAACAATCAAAATAGTCACAACTATTCACAATTGAAATAAAACGTTTTATTATCCAGCCTTCGTTTATTCAACTATCATAATTTTTCATCACGGAGAAAGGAATGCGCCTTTCTAATCGTAGCATCTCATTGTATCGCATATCTGTGGAAGTAATAGGTATGCTGTATTTAGATAGAAGTCATTGGTGCTGATAGTGTTTAAAGCATAAAAATACAATAAGTGCCAGCCAGTGCCACATGTATTATGCATACGCAGAGAAATACAAAGAAACCAGGTCAATTTAATCTTGAAGTTTGCATGCATTTTTACCCTAAATTATTTTGCAGATTGCATTCTTATCCTACCATCGCGTTTGGAGTATCTTTTTGCATTGTAAATTCGGTTCATTATATCTCTAGCATAGCTTCAGATTACATTCTTTTCATCCAAAACAAAAAAAAAACATTAAATATTTTATCTTTCTTCAGACAACGTAAAACATAAAACATACAGTTTGGCATGTGAATTTCCTTTACCTACACTGGCAAATTTTGAGAAATACATAAGACGTGCAATTGAGATTATGATGTAGGTACTATGTGCATAATTGTATGCGGCATGTGTAAAAACTCATATTTTAGTAACTCCATTGAAATTGCTATTGTCAAATTTAAGGAAATATTTGGACATTTTCTGAGAATAATCCGGTCCTGAAGCTGAGAATTATAGTTTTCATGTAAAAATTGCAAGCTATATTTCATTATTAAAGGCAATTATGTTATGTCATTTAAACGTTCAATTCAATACTGTTTTTCTAAATTTTATTAGCCTTCTTTATGATCAGGTAGAAAATAAAAAATGTTTTAGGGCGACATTAAAAGAAGAATTCCAATAGTATGCAATATTTGGCATTATTTCTTGACCCGAAAACTAATCATTATTTTCTTTGTCAGATTTTTATGAAAAATTTAATCGATTTTGAACTGTGTAGTACAAAATTCTTTATTGCAAAAGATTGTGTATTTTGTACATATCACTTTTTAACTTTCTCAGAACCAATAATAAGTGTTAAATTGGTGCCACATCAAAAATTCCACGGAAAATGCAACGCACTATTGTGCTTTTCCAAAGAATTTTTGCTTCTGATACATTAAACATAATAGTTAAAATTTAAATAATATTGATGTTTGATGAACAAATAGACTGTTCATTTGTAGTTTTTGTACATTGAACAAATAATTTTCCTTTGAATACTAACGGGTCGTAGCTACATTACTGTGAATCGAAAGTAGATAAGAAAAGTTTTAAAGATAAATGCGAGTTTTAAGGTTATGTTAATAAAACCTAATACATTCGATGAAAGAAACATTTAGAGCAAAATCTTAAAAAATGAAACCTCCCCTTCAAAATGGTTAAATATTGTTTTTTGTATTTATCTAGACATTCTTACTCCTATACAATGTCCAATATATGTTTACTTATTTCATAAGTTCAAGTAGCTCATTTATAGCTTTATTTCATTTCACTCCGGAGATTTACAAGATTTTTCCTTTTTGAGTTTTTGTGTGGGTTTGTCTGGTTGGGTAATTACCTAAAGTGAAACAAGAGACTTTTTATTTCTGGAAGATTCATCGTATAATGATATATGAGAAGAAAAAAGGGCTAATGCAGAAACAAAGTCAATTGAAGGCTTTTTGCATCACTTTGCTACTACGCTCCAGATTGGCTACTATTATCGTTATCAGCAATATCAGTATTATCATCGCCATTGCACAGATGCTATTGCTTTTCGAATGTACAATTTTTGTACTCATTCTTCGTTCTTTTATATTTATTTCTTGGTTAATGTCTTTTTGCCTTGGACATCTAACTAACAACAACAAACAACGCGATGAAAAAATCATGGTACACGTACGCATTTTTCTTTTCCCTCCATTATACGACCCCCTTCATCGTCTACCAGCAACAACACTTGAAAATGACTAATTCATTACGTAATGCGACTGAAGTTGCTTTTTGTGTTGGATTTAGTAAGATTGAGAAAAAATACAAACAAAACAGAACAGCTTGAAAGGCTGAGTGCTGAATTGAAGAAAAATGCAGACTGGAAGACATAACAAATCATCTTTTAGTTTCAACCACAAAATTATATGTCTTTCCTTCCCTCATCTTGACTTTTTCAAATACATGGAATCTTGGAAGTAGTACCAAAGTGAAAGAAACCACTATTCTATTTTATTTTATGCACTAAGATCAAATTGTGACTTTACTCTTCGCAATGTCATCATTCCGCAAGTCAAAAATATTATTCTTAGCAAGTTTGGTTAAAAGTACTCAAAAAATCAAGATTTGAGGTTTTAAATGTTTAAAAATACATCTGAGTTTGACTCCTCTTTAAAATCCCTTTAAATTAAAACCTTCAACTTATAATGCCGAGAAAATTGAGAAAAGCTGCTCATTTTCTTCCATTGTGTTTCCAAAGATATCATTGTATTGCAATAAGCTTTCCGATTTATTATTTTTTAGAGTAGAGCTAAAAGTAGCCCAGCCTTAACTTTTTTATCCCTGGTACACATTGGGCTTCTCATTCTCATCTCAATTTAAAAAGAGGATTACCCAGAGCATGTTACCAGAGAACGAAAAGGAAAATAAAGTTGTCTTTCTCCTTCACATAGGATCTGGTCTTATTTACTACTGTACGTTTTACCTTATGACTTCTCCACAATGCGTTGTCGTGTTTGACACGATGACACAAGACCTAGACAGAAAAAACTAACAGACGGACATATATACTCAACTTAATCCTTGCTTCTGCTTTTTTACTTTTGCTGTAGTCTTTCAGGGGGAAGAAATAAAAATGACACTTTTTAAGAGGATATGACAGAAGGACAATGATGACAATCACTTTTTCTTCTTCCTTCTTTATCTCTTTCACTACCCCAACGATTTCTTTCACTCATCCACTTAATAAATTTCGTATATAAAATGAAAGTTAGAAATGCGAAAAAATATAAGTCAGACTAGAAATGCCAGCGCCTTTCATGCATTTCATTTTAATAAATGTTTCAGTGAAATGAATTTTTGCTAAGGATTCACTTGATTCCTAAGCATGCTCGTTGAGTTGTCTGCCTTCATGTCTTTCGAGATTATCTCTTTTAATATTATCTTAAACAAAAATGTCACCATGAATGAGTTGTATGAGCTGCCACTTATCATTTAATGGTACATGCAAGATTTAGATATTGAATCTGCCAGATTAGAAAAAATAATCGTCTTGCTGTTTGGCACAACCTAGGAAATGTAAACGGTATAAATATATAATGAAAAAGCATTAACTATTCTAGTTGTTTCTAAACAATTAACTCTTTATACTGCTGAGCTTTATTCTTATGTAATAGCATTAACTAAATGCGATTACTGCTTTAGGTTGGTCTTGTACTGACTGAATGGCCAACAAAGATTTAAATCGCTTGTCATGATTGTCAAATATGTATAAACATGTGGTTGTTTGATGAAGATGCATTTGTGCACATTCAATACATCCATAAAGCATAAATGAAGTTACCTAAGACTACTTTTACTTATACTTTTACTATTATGAATTAAAATATTTGCATTAAAATACTAATACTAATATAAGCCTTATCGAAACTGCATAAGAAGTTTTTACTATAGAAGGTTTATTCTTGTTGGGTTTCGATTTTGTTTTTCTGATTATTTATGTTCAGCTAGAACAACAAGTTGAAACGAGATCATGCAATCGTTGCATCTTTATTTTGAGTTGCAGAATAAAGACATAATACATGTATCCTTTCGTCACATTGTTTTCTTTTTCATATTCATTTGCTCGTGTTTGGCTGTGTACCAAAACTGGCGGATAAAAGTAAAAAATATGAAACTTTTGTTATTTCAAAAAGGTTCTACAATGTCCGTCGTCATCAGCAGTGACAATTAATGAAAATGCTGCCAGAAATCCAACGGAAAAGCCTCACTGCTGCCTCCCAGTTCCAACCACAAGTTGACGTAAAATTATGGTTGGCGACACTATTTAGATATTATTATTGTGAAAAACATAAATGCTATAAAAATTTAACTTTGTGAATCAATTAAATAAAACCTGTAACTAAAAACTTTGATTGGCCCTGTTCTTTCTATGAGTAAACTTAAAAAACAAATTCCTTTGTTATCAATGTACCAATGACGTCTGCTAAATTCCTCGTTGAGATATAGGACAAAATAATTTCCCATGATACGAATAATACTTCCACCCAAACATTGTTATAGAGAGGCCAATAACATTTCAAGAATTTGGAGAAATCTGTTAAAACTATTGGGTTAGCATACATGCTTCGCTTTGCGTGGGATGTTATGTCGATTAACAATTCCACCTTCTTTCACTTGCTGACTCTGTTATCTCCTTCTAGCCTAGAATCCAAATATTTTATTGTATGTAGGGCAGTAGCAATATCACTTTATTCCGGCATTTTGCTTTGTTGTTTATTGTACGGCTGCATTTTTCTGACAAACCTTATCAAAGATTTGAATTACAATTTTAAGTGTAACCGAAGCCTCTACAAGCAAGAATGTGACCGATTCTATGTTTTATAAAGATTCAAATGCAACATTTAAATTGAACTAACTTTTATTTTACTTTCTCCACTTCCGATGTATTTAAACTGGTGTAATTTTTACGATTATTTCACATATACTTATTATTTTATTGCTCAGTTTGGCTTCTGTTGAAAATAGAACTTAAATATTAAATAGACATTAGATTTTATGGAAGGGAAATTTTGAATATTAATGAATCAATTAAAGACGAAAAATTGTATGTGACAATTTTATATTCGGCGGCCTGGGCTTATTTAAAAGCAGGTTGACAAACCTGTTTTCAATTGAAAATCCCCACGTAACCTGAATGAATAAGCAAGTTTTGATGCTGACACTCCCACTCATCTCCCATCTATCTTCACCAAATTTAAATTTCTTTATAATTTTTATAGTTAGTATTTTGAAACCAAAGTAATATAAACTAACATGTATGGTCGGCTTTAACCTAGTGAAAATACAAAATTAAATAGAAAATAAGCATTTCAAAATGAAGACTTCAGCTTTGTGCCTTTACCAGAGTTAGAAGATTATCTTGGTCAGAAAAGCGTGGAAACAAATGATACACGGGTACAGGTACAATAAAACGACTTGTGAAATTTGATTACGGTATCCCTTGAAGAATAACTTCCGCAAAGTTTAGCTTGACATCTTCAATGCGCTTAGCATACATTCTTATTTTACATTCATATTTGCAAAATGTCATTAAATGAAAACCCGCTGAAATAAAGCCGTAATGAGAAAACTTTTAAACACATACATGTAACATTTTTTCTTCTTCTTCTATGAGCTTAGCATACATTCTTATTTTACATTCATATTTGCAAAATGTCATTAAATGAAAACCCGCTGAAATAAAGCCGTAATGAGAAAACTTTTAAACACATACATGTAACATTTTTTCTTCTATTGACACTTTACTTCATATACGAGTAACTCAAAATTGTATATTATATTGCACTAAATGCATAACCCAACCAAAGAAAGTCGAAATCGTAAACCATGTTTTCACAATAAACTTTATGGATGTTGTAAAAACGTGGTTGAGACAAAAGAACTATAATTTCGACAAATTGCTCATTTTTTGCTCAAAGTTAAACTGTTCAGTCCTCAAGCGCTAAAAGACGCAAGTTTCAATTTCACATGATGTTTGTTGGATATAACCTTTACATTGTATGTCTATTTAGCTTATATAAGCCCTTTTGGTCTGCTTAATATCTTACTTAATATTAATTTTTAAAATAAAAGCATATAGCAAGTTCTTAACGAAAAAATCTACATTTAAAAGATAAAATATAGTGGGTGACAAAAAGTGAAGAGTTCGGTGAAGTGAAACTCCAAAGCAAAGGTTAGATTAAAGTTACGTTAAATATCATATTACAGGGTTTATTACTAATTATATATTCATTCATATTTCATTTAGACTTTTACAACAACAACAATGAACAAAGCATCATATTTTGGCATTTTCCATTCTACAATTGACAGTCCGAATAAACATATCAAAGCTTAAAAACAAAGATACCATAGACTCAAATTCAAGTTCAATGTCTTTCAAACATGACTAGAACTTTTATTTTAAGGGATGAAGCAACTCTCGTCATATTAAAGTTATGAATGATGAACATTTATGCACCCTTATGTAGGTACTGACGTAATACAATTTTCAAGCATAAATTATATTTATCCCCAAGTCAAGACCAGCAGTAGAGTGACAAACTGAATTAAATAATAGACTAAATTAGTTTATATTAAAATAACTATTTTCACTAGACTGTAAGAAAGGTCAACTCTATAAATGTTAAAGTGTGATTTAAAAAAATGAAGGTTCACAAAAAATACAATACTATTATTAAGAATATGACAGTAATTGAATTTAAAATGACAAGAAGAAAACAATAAAATATAACGGATTTTCAACATCTCAACTTACTTCTCTCAACCACTGATAAACTATATTTGCCATTACATAACAAGTACAGGATTTAATTTCAAGTCCATAAATCAAACAATCGGGAAGCTTCATTCAAAACATAAATTGCAGCTAAAATTTAAATAATAAAAAACAAATAAAATACGCGAAAAGAGATCATTCTTATGATTTTCGCCCTACATTTCGTTCATCAATCAACAAAGAAGACTTTAATAAGTTATGATAGAGGAAAAGGGTGCTGTCACATACGCACCTACGATTTTCTTCGTGTAAGTCCCAAAAACTAAATGCAGTTCTAATTTAACAAACTCATAATGATTAATATGAGTAGCATTTCTTGTCTTGTTTTCTGCTAGTATACAAGAATGTTCAATCAAATCAAATAAGAACATTGAATATTAAATTAGATTTCTTCAAAGGACAACCAAGAAACATGGCAAAGTACCGATGACCATTTTTGGCTACTGTGACGCCACTGGTAAAAAAAACAAGTAGGAAAAATGTAGGTTGGTCAAAAGCTATCGCTTGATGCTTTATTTAAATCAGTGGTTTTGTTTTTAATAATTGCTCATTTCCCTGGTATATATTTGGTTAAAATCAGAATTGCAATGCGTACTTTTTGCTTGAGAAAACTCTTACATGTCCTTATTACTTCACACCCACGACTCTTTTAATTTAAAAGTTTTAATAATTAAAAATTCGTTGTCAAATAAAGAATTTCAAAATGCCAAACAGAAACGGTTCTGCTAGTCAAGAAGAAATTTAAGAAGAAACCGGAATACAATAAGATCATCAAAACGTTTTTGCATAAGAAAGAATATTCTGTTACACAAAAATTAATGCTTCTTGAAATCTGACATAAAAAGACAAGATTGGTATGCTTGATTTGATCTTGAAATGGCTATACCCATATATTTAAGCCGTGAACTTTATTCGTTCTTTTCTCAATTAAGTCAAGGTGATTGGTTTTATCGAAATTCCTGTCTTTTGTTCTCATTTCAGGATATAATTTTCTCTATATCATAATCATTTAGACTAGCAAAGAAGACTCAGACAAAGAAAACGTACTTGCAAACACAATGATTACATTAATATGAATATTATACAGTATGAAGAAAAGATTATATTCTCTAGTTTTTAGGATTTAATTGATTTAGTGTATAATACTTACCGGTTTCTTCAAGATCCAGTTTTGCATTTTAAAATTGTATGTAGCTGATTCAAAATATTAAATGAATTCACATCCAAATCTTTCCAAAATGAAAGTACTGCTTTATAATTAAAGAAAATACAGCTATTATCATTTTTCAACTGGTACATCCTTTTAGAGGGTGTTTTTAAGTTTATTGTGTCAGTAGATGAGTATTGCAAAACAATCAAAGAAAATCTTAAAAAGTGGGATAAAAAAGCTGGTTTTGTTGTTGAATTTCAAAAGTATGAATTCTTAAAAGTATCTTTTAAGATACTAATTGCCCAAATTTGAATAAGTTGCATTGTATAACAATTCTCCTTTATTGTTAGCTGCTCCCGTTCAACTTCATTCAAAATAAATCAAGGTTATTCTAATTGGCGGATTTTACGTAATATCTTGGTTGCACGCAAAACATAAAAATCCACTTTTTGATGTCAAAAGGGCAGTATCTAAAGAAAAATTATTGCTGCCGTGTTACCATATTATGCATGACATTTCCAGAAATACGTTTCAAGATGAAACAACTATCCCATCATGCAACTAGCAACTGCAATCATGCAATTAGCTAAACAGGTGTTGTTTTCTTAAAGGTAAAACGCTTTCTCTCTCCACTAGAGTAGTCTAAATAGTTTCCAGAGAGCTCACTTGCTCGCTTCAAAATAGTAGCAATAAACACGAATCATTTAAACACTTGCACTTTCTAGCATTTTAATGAGATTTTAAAACTTTGGAATCTCTTTGAAAAAATATTTTCACTTTTCTGATATTGACAAAAATGCTATATTATTCTGTGTTGCTACAAAAATGGTATTTTACAAAATCAGGAGAGATTGCTTGCTGGAATATATAAACATTAGAGTTCGTTTTAACATTTATACTATACCACTGTACGTACTCTCAGTTATTCCTTTGAACTCTGTTGTTGCATTCCTTTGGTATAGTTTTGAATCACTTTCGGCAAGTTGCGTGATCATTTTAATGTGCACAAATTATTTCCATGAGTTAGGTAATGTTTAGCAAAATGTATCGTGTCACACTCGTTCCTTAAGCATTTGCATACAAATTTTAAAAATTAAGGTTTCAAATCTAGTGAGAGGATTTTAAATTAATCAATTAGAACTAGAACACAACACGTACACTAATTTTTGGGTAAATTATCGAACATTTCACAATGATTGCTACCATT
>JAANSO010003156.1:0-11986 GCA_036507315.1 Lepidocyrtus fimetarius | reverse complement strand
TATACTTGTTATAATTACTTTGTCTTACTCTGGCAGATATTTTTTATATTTCTTTTCTCATTACCAGAAATTGCTGGTAATTGCACATTAAAATGCATTTAACATGTCATCCTACTATTGTAATAATAATAATAATGGAAATAGAATGGTTCTTTTACGTCTACCAGAAATGAAAAGGGATTGCTGTTAGAGAAAAACCGGTGTCGGATTTCATAAATGTGAGAATGGAAGAGTCAGTGAGGCAGTTTAGTGGTATCCATTGCACTGCATCCCATCTCCTGAAACGTTATTATTATTACTGAACACACGGAGAAGAAAAATAAAAAAACGAATAAGTTGATATGGAATGGACAGGTAGTAATTAGCAAGGTTGAAATGTACTGACACCGGAGGTGCAGCAGTAGCATTCCTCTTCTTCGTAATTCAACACAGCCACTAATGTTTCAGGTTTATACACAAACAACATTGCTCAAAGTAATCATTATAATTAGCTTCGGATTTTAATACAAAGTTTGAATGTTTTCATATTCTTGGAAAATTAAATGATATTCTAGATTCTTTTTATTGCGTCCACTCTTTAACAAAATGATTTTATTTTTTTTCAGGGCGGTGGAGGAAGTGAGAAGAGCGAGGATGGAGGTGGCTCAACTGGGTCCCCATCTTCCCCTGTTGGTAGAGGTGGTTCGGGCTCTGGTTCAGCAAGTCCAACAGGCGGTTGTCCCTCGTGCCGTCAGTTGCTGTGTTCATGTGGAAAATCTCCCTCATCTGCAGGTCTTCTCAATTATCAGAGATTGGCATCGACAGTCCCATCTTTGGTATATCCTCCTAATCCATCCAACCCAAATGCCCCTCCATATTCACCAGAACAAGTTGCATATTTGGCTGCGGCTGCAGCCGCTGCGGAACAGTCTGCTCTGTATGCTGTCGCGGTAAGGAAACAATCTTAATAAAATGTCATTTTCTCCAAAAAAAATTCAAACTGTGAATTAAAGACTACAGCAAGTCAACAACAGTTTTGCATGAGCGAGCTTCATAACTTTCATGATATATTTGAACCAAAAAATATTCATCTTCAACTTATTAACAAGTTGTACATAACGAACAGCATGGTCACCGACTGTTTCTCTCAAGCCAATTGCTTATGCAAAGAAGAAATTTTGCCAGCGGTGCCGCCGCTTTCCTTTAAAGTGGTTGACTATTTTGCCTGTTATCAAGGTTGCATTCAACGTCACAATTTGTGTTTTTACCATTCTAGCAATATGATTTAGAGTCATTATTCTCCATAAATGGCAAAACTGTACCGGTCTTGGGTCTAACAGATCCCCATTAAAGTCAATAAAAATCAGTTAGTAGAATTCCAAAGTTACGTACTTTATGCTAAATAAGCCCAATATTTCTCTAAAAAATCAACAATCAAATGAATCAATGCATCAAATTCAGAATATTTTTCTTCAGCAAAAAGGTCTTTCTAAAAGCAATTCATACTCATCATCATCATTCGTATACATAAAAATTAAATAATGACAATAAAAAGCAATAAAAACAAGTCTCCCTCATTCCATGAGCGAGTTTTTTTTCGAAATGGAAACATTTCCTTTAAAAGTTTCTTGCTGTGATCATCTAGTTTTTTCGTATTTTATTATTATTCGAGCTATATGCACATAGCTTAATATTATTCAATTATTACACAGGACAAAGCAAATCTGATAATGTTGCTTTCAAAGGTTGCTGTTTGCTCTCTCTCTTATCGTCAGTTTAGCTGTCAGTTAGCGATCAGAGAAAACCACCAACGTCGGAGGAGGTTGGCATTCAACAATGTTGTTGCATAGAATGAAATTTATGATTTTTGCAAGAAGCTCAAATCAAAAAGTTTACTTACTAATTATAAATGTGTGCATCTACTTACGCAGGAGAGTGAGTGTATATAGCAGCAGGTAACAAACATAGCACAAACCAGCTTTTACATTTCTGTGTACATAAAACCCAGCTTGTAAAATGCGAAATTAATAATTTTACAACAACCATAAACATAATCACAGTAACAACCGTACATAAAGAGTAATTATAATAAAATCACGTAATCTTAATAGAAAACTACATAATTGATATTGTTACCTGCTCATTATTTATTCTTCAAATGTATGTCTTCTTTTCATCTTTATTTGCAGTGAGTGAGTGGCAGGTAGTTTGCAGTTTTCAGAATACCTGAGCACACTAGAACTTGTGCTGAGAGACTGCTCCTGTCGCAACAGTCAGCGAAATTAATAACGCTATGCAATAATTTTCCTTCACTTCCTCCCAAGCAATGTACCAATAATAATCTGATTCATTTTACAACAAAATTAGATGACTTTCCACAAAATGTCCAGCAGCAGGGAGCAATTTATTGCAATGGTATATTTAAAGTAGCGGGCAAGCCAGAGAAAAATGAATTAAATAATGTTAGAAAAAATAATGATATATACATTTAAATTGAGTTCATAATAAGTTAAAAAGTACTTAAGAGGGAGTCGTTAACATCAGCAAGCCCATAAATCACTCGATTATTACGACTACTAAATTTCATTTCTTACACGTACTTACCATTAAGAAACTCTATTTTTCCTACCTTCATAATCGTTTCATTCTCGCTCTCTGTTCTCTCAACACTACCATCATCATCTAATAATGCCTTTTTGTAAAGGGTGAGGTTTTTCTCAATGGATTTAATATCGCATAAGATCAAGCAAGCAAGATCAAACATACTTGTAGGAGCAACAAAACTAGTTACATTTTATTCACCTAAAACTTACCTGGCCACTATCATCACCACCACGTTTCACAGTTTCGTATTCCCATTTCAAATGCCTTTGCACCAAAAGTAATTCCTTCGGCCAAAAAATGAAACTTGCAGTCAAGTCCAGTTTATTTAAGCTCAGGCAAGGAAAAGCAGCTGCTTCCTACTTCTTTCTCTCCCATTGCATTTTACATGATATTCATCATCCTTGTACAATTTTATAAGAGAAGAAGAGAGGATAAGAGTGTAGTTTTGCTTAAATCAACTTTAGCATGTCAACAGTTGACTGACTTTCTCAGAGAAACTGACACGGCTTCTCTCACACAGCAAATTATATAAAAATAGTAAATAAACTTATCTACTTGTTTTTAATATCCTATAATAACGTAGCACTTTCTGACCCGAGGTGGAAGAGTCGGATTACCTTTGCCATCTTCTCTCAACTCAATTCTTGCTCAAACAAATAATAGATGCCATTTTATATTATTGCATAAAGGGAAATAGAATACAAAACTAGAGAGAAAAAACTAGTTAAGTAATTAAAAAGGTTGGAAAAGGTAGTTATTTGATGCATTTAATGTGATGGTGGTAGTGATGATGATGTTGATGAGCAACGCGTAACAAAATGAAAATTAAATACGTACATGATTACAATAAAACGGCAGTAGTGGTGGTGAGCCAGGTAGTGCTTGTCTTGTAGCTAGGTAAACAGCAAAAAATTAGATAATAATGTAGCAGAGTAGGTACGTAAAGTAGATAAGAAACCAGTGACGGACACTTGAATTGAAGGAATAAAACGGGAAAGTTAAACAAGGCGTTTGTTTGTTTGTTCAACAGGACTTGAACTTACCATTTTTATTTAAAAGTAAACGGATAATATAACAATGCTTTTGCTAATTCTTGTTCATTCCTTTCTGTCACTTTTTGATAGTGATGAAAATGAAACGGATTTTTTACTGCAAAATAAAAAGAGTTTTGCTTGTACAAGCTAAAAAGTCAGTAAGGAGAAACATGTGTAGGAACAAAAAATAATTTTTGATAAGCAATAATAATCTGTTTTCTTCACGGAGGAGTAAAGTGAACGAATGATAGGAAAGAAAGCTTGCATTAAAAGTTGAAAGATACCTGTTATATTGCCTCCCACTTACTACAAGACCATTTGGTCATCTTACATGTTTCTGATAGTGTGCTCGTTTGTTTGCTCGCTCTCGGAATGTTAAAAAATCTTTCAGATTGAGATTAAAAAAGCAAAAAAAGTAAAATATATGATTTGATGAAAAAGAAGTGAAGTTGCTTTGTTGGTGTTGGCGATGATGAGAATGTTGACAATGATGACAAGTTTCTTATTTGATATCAGTGAGAAAGGGTTGTAAAAAGGTAAGATGGGTTATTAAAGTATCTTCATCATTTACACATTTCTTCTAATGGAAAACAAAAGGTTGGGAGTAGTATTAAAAAGAAGGATTTTGTTTGCTCTCTTGTTTGGACATGCTTTTTAGCAAATGATGATAATACTTTTTCGCATAAAAAATCCCTTTTTACAGCCACAATTATCGATTTTTGCATAATGGTCTATTTATATTACTTTTTTATGCGAGGTGATAGCTGCTGACATTTGTTAAAATATATTTTTATTCTAATTTGGATTTGATATATTAAAAAGAAGAAAGAGGTTTGAATCGATTCATTTCTTCAACCATCAAAAATGTTACGTAATGTCGTTGTCACTTGTTCTCTCTAAAGACTTTGTGTCATCCTTTTCATTATCCTGAGTACCTATGCTTAAGGTTAAGCTGGCTCTTAAAATGATTATCTGGGAACGGTAGTTGATAAGATATTGAAAGAAGGAAGATATTATAGTTTGGTATCCGCATTATTACTATTATTATTATGAAGTGTTATCATCCGCATTTGATCTCGTCTTACCGGTTCCATTTTCTTGTTTTATCTTCTCTGCTTTTCTCGCTTAAGTAAGGAACAGCAGCAAACAACAAAAACAACAACGCCAACGATCAAGAAATCCGTCTCTACTTGCCCCGTTTGCACTTACTGTAGCAGCATAGCATGATCGTCACTAAACAAACTTCTTGTTCAGTTTATCAGCAAACGAGAAGAATACAAGTTCTCTATTTCTTTTGCTTATTTTGTCATATTATTGTCATGATAATCAGTAATAATAATAAGGGTGAGCATTGTGTAAAAACGTAAATGTTCCTCCCTGCTTTATATATCTCAAATAATCTCTCCGTCTTTCTTTTTCTCTATTTCGAATTTGTCCAACTGATTGTTTTCTGTCTCTCTGGAATCAAACATGAAATGGAATGGGAAATAAGATAAGAGTTGATTCCCAATGCTCTCTGACTGATTTTTCCTTTTTGTAATATTTAGCAGGCAACTCAGGTCACATCATGTGTCGACTAGATTTTTATATATCACTCTTCACCACCACCATCGCCAGTTTTTCTCTTCTGTCTCTTACTCAATGCCTAAGTCAATCAACCAAAAGTCTCTAGTTTCCTGCTGTATCTCTTCTAATATAATTCAAGCTTCTATACTCTGTTTACATGCTAGTGTATATATAAGGTAATATATACAATCCAAGAGAGCAATGATGGTTTGGTGTGAGTTTGCTGTCGTCTTCTTCTCCTCCTGACGTCTCAAAGTCCTGTCTCCAAAGTCGTCGCTGTAAACTCACTTGTCATTTATCTTGGCTACACTTATAACTGTACCTACCTGACTGACTCACTACTACAACCTTTGCTGGATAAAAAAGGAAGAAGAGATGAAGAAAAATATGTAGAGGGAGAATGAAAAGTAGAAAGAGATAGATAGCATGAGAGAACAACAAATAACTTTGACAAGGAAACTACAAACGCTTAAAGTAGACCTTGTTTATATTCCTTCATCTACATTCACATGCGATGTTCTTTTTCAATCTAATCGAAATTTCTATTGGTCTTTTAGGTTTTTTACTACAAACTTGCTCAAACCTTGTACTTTACTTTCTATTCAAGTAGAACAGGGAAACAGAGAGATAGCAGAGACATTTTCTTGTTATTGACATTTTGTTTTATAAAAAAGGCGTATAATGTCCTTGTAACACTGTTTCAGTTAACGGTGCATATTATTATGTATCCTTCTTTAACAAACTTGAACAAAGACAAATGAGGCTTCCTTCATCACATATTGTTTAAGATATATGTCTATCTCCCTTTCCATTTCTCATTGTTTAAAAAACAACTTGGAAAGTAATGGAAGGTAAGATGAGGATATTAATCGATCTCTTATTTTGATTATTCTCTCTCTCTCTGCTCTGGAGAGGAAGATATATGAAGAAGACTTCCTTCTAAAGATATTATTTTGAGACAATAAAAATGAACAAATGCTTAAAGCTATTTACTTATTACTCACAACCTTTACTTCATATACGAGTATAGAAAACCTGTATAATCAGAATGAAGTAATAATGTTGTTGTTGTTGATAATGAAATAAAAACAAGCTTTGCGTTCATCATAGATCCATCCAGATGAAATTAGTTTTTATTTCCTTTATGATGTAATGATGATGTTGATTATAAATTCATTTTTCTCCTTTATGTTTCCACTTTTCTATAAAAAAAAGTCGTTTGTTTTGGTCTGTTTCACATCTATGCATGAATTTACCATTAAAATCTTATATGAAAAGCTAATCATAATCGCTACCCATTGTAATAATCGACTGTTAATAACATTTTTTCTGAAGAAGCTAATATAAATAGGCAAGCCCAAATGCTACTTAACAACCACATATTATAACTTTATTTTCTGCGAAAATATAATTCGGCTGCAATGTCCATCATCATTGTCTCTCTGGTTTAAAATATCGGTAGGAGAAAATAGTAATGAAAGGTGGGCTCGGCTAGTTCTACAAAAAATTATTTGTTATCCATCTAATCAGACAAATCAGTTAAATATCATCAGTATTAAGTTGTAAGAATAATTACTTCTACTACGGCTTATTATTGTTATTGCCAAAAGGAACATGTGTATAATTTAGTGGCACACTTGTAGGTGAGCATCAAGCACAAAAAATGTGCAATATTTTGTATAAATATAGCATTAAACATTGCCATTGCGTAGAATTGATCGTCTTTCTTCTTGTTTAATAAAAAACGACGTATTAACATCATTGTAATATGAAACATAAAATAGTAACCGGCAGGGTAAGCCAAACCCATAATAGAGTATTCAGCTTTTGGATGGATAACAAGAAGGGAAGTTCTCATTACTAGTTATGATCATAATTAGCCATGTTTATTTAATCCGCATATAAATGGTTCGCATTAGTTCAGTTTTAGATTCTCAGGCCGATAATGTGATGATGATAATCCTTCTGTTTTTGAAAAATAAGCAAGCAATCTAGCAGAGAATATTATTATATAGCCTGTGGTGGCTATTTTGCTCAAATTATTCGTTTTGTCTATAGATGTGTTTTTATGACTGCTGAATGATGCAGTGATGCAATCATAACGACCTGAGAATGCCAACTTTTTTCTTCATTCATTGCTATATTCAAATACATTTGCAAGTTATATTTGTTTGTAGGTTCAAAATATTGAAATAGGTACTTTACTCTCCACAAACTGAACGAGAAAGAGTTAAATTAATTGAGGATAAGGAAGGAAAAATCGCCAAGTCGTTTTATATAATATTATCTATCATACACCGATACTAGAAAATTCTTTTTTCATATTTACACATGTGCTAATGGGATACAAATGAAGTGATGTAGATGATGTTGTTTCGTGTGGGGAATAGTTGTTGTGGGGTTGCTATTTTATCACACACATCACACATGGCTATAAAAATTCATCCGTGAATTAATGGACTCACTTCGCATTCCCTTCGAATATGCCTACCTGTAAATACCCATGATGGGAATGAACAAAGACGAAGGTGAATATGTACATTTGTTACCACGCACGTATTATAAATCAGCTTATTATTTGCTACTGGTATCGAGATCGACGCAAACGATGATCAAAATGATGATGATTTTAATAATGATATTTATTTGTCTTGTCTATGTTGCGTTTTAATCGGTATCGTCACCAACCAGTCTATTTCATATCGACAATTTATGCAAATCTCAAAATCCTCTTTTCATACAATATTATGCAATTTAAACATAAACTCCCGTATTTGCCGCAGATTAAAGCAATGATGTGGTGAGCTGGGATAACTAGAAACGATTTTAAACATGAGATCATATACCAAGTTTAATTCTCTCCTGGTTAAGATTAGCTACTACTGAATTCCGCGTTTTAATTGCTTTCTGATTAAACATTATTTACTGATGTATAAAACTTTGTAACAGAGGTTTAAACTAAAAAGATTTTACGATTGTTGTTAATCAGCTTAAGTGAGCAAGAAGGTTCCCACCACAAAAATAAAATATTTTTCAATGTAAAATTTTATTGAACATCAAATTCAACCTTAAAATAGAAAAGGGACACGGCGAGGGGCTCATAAAATGCGCATTAATCACATTTTAAAAAGAAATAAAAATTGTTGGGAAGTTGAGCTGTTTTCAAGTTAAAATTAGTTACAATAATGGAGGCATGCAAAGTAATATTTTGATATGATAGTGTGTTGGTTTATTAGGATTAACAATGTTGTTTATTAATTTTTGCTGTATAGAAATGAGTAGGCAAAGTGAAATGATACGAATGTTACAATTTTTACTACAAGGAATGTTCTGCATGTTTTTCTATTTTTATTACTACAAAACTTCCCATGTTTCCATTAAAAATGATTTAATGCTTTTCTCCTTCTCCTCCTTTTCTGTTTTATTTGCTTATTCCTATCTATTAATTATATTTTTACAAGAGAACAGAACAGAAAAAATGTATAGATACGTGTTAGTATTTTGGCATTAATTGTCTTGTTTCAACTTCTTTTGCATTATCAATATCAAAAGATTAAAAAATGTAATAATCCCTTTTGAAAAAAGATTTGCCAACCAGATTGTTTGATATAAACTAAAGAGAGAGGATGCTACAATTTTAGATTAGGTTCAACTTTGGTTAATTCGCAAAAGGATTTCGAAGGAGAAGTGAGGATAGTTTGTTTCATAGAAAGACATAATTGAGATACGAGGAAATGCACATTAGCAAGAGAACAACAGAAAAGGACTGGCTTTATCTAATATTTATCCTTCCTTCTGTTACTGTTTCTTTTCTCGCAGCATGAAGAAATATATAGTGTTGTCATTTTAAGTAGAAGTTAACACAACGGGAGGCCTAGTTCAAGAGGAGAGAATCTTTCCTTTAATTCGTCTAATTGTCTTATAATGATACAGGTTATGAGGTATGAGTAAACTGAGAGCTGTTGTGTAACGATATTTATACTTATCAGATTCATTAGTATAAAAAGTATTGTTTTACATGAACATCTAGGTTTTTACATTATATGACCAAAAAAGTATGAAATGTACACTTACATAATTACTTTATATAGAAAAATAATCTCACTAAAAGATAAACCATAAAATATTGGTATCAGGCTAATTTTACGAGCTAAAAATACGACTTCTGACTCTGTAAAAAACTCACTCTCAAAATGAGCTCTTGCTGAGGCAGTGGTATTCAATTTTATTGCACATTTCTTTTAAGTACATACCTATAAGTATAAGAGCAGTTTAATGAAACTCTACTAGAATTGTTTCCTTTTAATACAAACCTAATGGGGGAAGCCACTAAATTTTTCTGTTGTTTTAATTGTGGGAGGTTTAAGGTTGAAGTCCCATCAAAAAACGCCGGAGTAGAAAAATAAAAATTGTTGCAGAGAAACAGCAGCAGGCGAAGCTTTAACTCACACTCAACAACCCAGAGGAGATTTTTTATTGCCAATTAAGGAAGTGGATTTTTAAATTACGAGTCAAGAAGAGAACTCCTCTCCTTCTACGACTCTGATTCTTTTTCCTTTTAAAAACTTTCTAGACAGTTTTTGGCTTTTTTCACGAGCCTAACAGAGTTCCATGACATTGCACCAACTTAAAAATGTGTATTTAGTCCATTGATTATTTTTCAGCTGGAAAAGAAAATGTCTACAAAACTTCCACAATAAATGGTTTGTTTTAAAATGAGACATCTCTGTTCATCAAATTAATCTAGTCAGCTAGTCATTTTTTATTATACGGAAGGGAATATATATCGCAACCAGGAATATAAAAATGTGAAATAGTATAACACAGTTCTGTCATTTTTCAGTAAACTCCTTCCACAACATCAACAACTTCCATAAAAGAATGCGCCTGTATTTAGTCGTGTTTTTACTATTAGCTATGCAGATTGCTTACATAATATTCACAGGAAAGAAAAACAGTCTTATTTGCCTGGAAGTGTTCTAGTGCATCAAATCTGATTCGCTGCTCGCTTATTGCTTGCTGATGAGCAGACGAATGTTGATGATGATGATGCGCTTGATGCGATTCTTGGAAAAAAGGGTGATAATAAGCAGTGTTGCTGCTGACATTCAGGAAAAAGCTATTTTTTCTAAAATTGACTTTTTGTAACATTCATTTGCTTTTGCCACGAAACGGTTGGTAGTAAAAAAAGATGAAAAATGAAAAATAAACTTGGAATATAATTTCATATTCACTGCAAGTACATAAGTACAAATATATATATAAAAATGTTTGCATAATATCTAAAATGGCCGCTGGGATTTTGTTATATTTTTGTACGAATTTTATAATAGCGATGCAAGATGCTGATTACAGCTACTACATAAACGATTTAATTAGTAATGAATGGTGATAGCTTGCTACTGCATTCGTTTAGTACATTGTATGCGTCATCCTTAAATAAACAAAAAGTACTGCTATTAATATATAAGAGAAAATTAAATTTTCCTTTGCATTTCTTGAATATTTTCTTTACCACGTGCGTAAATCCCTCACTAAACCTTCTTCCAGTTTCATAATGATGGCAATATTACGCCTTATTTAAAATTCAAAACTACACGCTAAATCAAATAAATAAAAACTTATCAAAACATGATAAGTGAAGTTTAATTGAATAGAGAAAAATGACCAAGAACATGAGTTCTTCTAGGTTTGATTATAAAAATATTTAAGGCGTACTAAGAGCTCAAAGTAAAATGCAATGTCATTGTAGAGTGAGCATGATTATTTGGTGGGAAGAGATATTATATAAGCATTAAACAATAAGTTCATTTAGTAAATGGACTGTTTTTTTGGATGCTCGCTGGATGACTAAGGCGGAAAAAGTTCTCTGTGTGAAATAGACGCTCTTTTTCATGTGATTCTGCTTTGTTTGACTTTGTTTATCCTCTCCACTTTTTCATGTTCCGCGATAGAAGATGAGACGACGAGAGGAGGATTCCACTCTTCTTGGAGAAGAGTCATAATAATCACCACCACTCCACAACATCACAGCGATCACTCAATCAAATATTTAATTTGACAGGAGACAATCTTGAATGGCCTCGATGAATGGAAGGCCTTAAGTTTAAAGCTTTATAAGCTTTTATAAGATGAGTAAATATGTGTACAGAAAAAAGATGGGGAGGAAAATCTTTTTTGAACTAGATGC
Source organism: Lepidocyrtus fimetarius (assembly GCA_036507315.1). Taxonomy (NCBI): domain Eukaryota; kingdom Metazoa; phylum Arthropoda; class Collembola; order Entomobryomorpha; family Entomobryidae; genus Lepidocyrtus; species Lepidocyrtus fimetarius. Next base: position 613 of record JAANSO010003156.1, on the reverse strand, counting down.
ATTTTGGTAATTTTTCATTCAATTCTTCTCCCGACAAGAATGAATTGTTTCTGCCTGTTTTTTTTGTTGTTTGATGAGCTTAATTTGACGAATGTAAGAATAAACATTTGAAAACAAGAAGAGTGGTTGGTATCTTTGCGGACACAGAATCTGTTTGGAATTAACTTCAAATTGAAATGATACTTGTTGAGTGGTGAATGGAAATTGAAATGAGTTACAAAAACAAAAATCATCCAATCTCTTATCCTGTTCTCAATCAAAAAGCATTAAAAAGTAAGCAAGGACATTGATTGTTGTAGTGGGTGATGATGTCAGTCGTGGTTTTTATTGTGCGTGCTTTCAAAAATTCTAAGTGGATATGGACTGACTTTTCAAACCATTTTATTATTATAATAAATGAGACAAGTTGGGAATGAAAGAGAAAGAGAGGAAATGGTTAGAGCTTCTGTTTCTGAATATTCTTCTTGGGCTATTCAACCGCCACTACTGGAGAGAGTGAAGTGAATCAGATTGAAAATTCCTAAAAGGGAAAATGAGAATGTGAAAGGAATATAATCCAATTAAGAGATACACATTTTAAAAGGGAGACAGACAGCAAATATCCTTGACTTAT
>JAANSO010003155.1:0-11987 GCA_036507315.1 Lepidocyrtus fimetarius | reverse complement strand
AGTGAATGTTGTGATGAAATATGATTTTGCACAAGGTTTTTATATGAAATTTAATCGTATTTACGGAATTAAATTGCTGTCATAAAGTCAAAGTTTGTGGTAATTTGACTTGTTAAAAATAAAAGTTTATTTAATAAGCCTTTGAAATTCTAAGTAATACGTTTACCTAAATGTCTCCGAGTTAAACGCAAGGGCTGGTGTTTGACATTGAGTAACTACAAAATCCCTGCCAATTATTAAATTCAGACGGGGGACGTGCCATTTTGAAATATTATGCAAAACACTCTTCCTCGGAAATTATAATTTTTGTGGAATATATAATCAGTTGTGTAATTAGACAAATATCAAGCTTATTTTGAGTGTGATTTTATAAAAACAACTTTTTCCTCAATATCAAGGTTGGAGATGTTTTATTAGGCAATCATTTTTTTCATGTGATAAATACAGCAGTTGAATAAATATATGCTGGATTGATAAAGTACAAAATTCAAGGTTTATTTTACTCAATTAAAATGATTGTCAATTGATTTATTTAAGCTCATCCAAGACGACAATTTATTGTTTACGATTAACACAGACTCCCATGTTCCATTCAGCTTGTTTGTAACAATAGCCACTGCAGCAGTTTCCCAGGGAGCCGTCCGGTTGACATCCTTGATTGTTAGCGAGGCAGGCGAAAACTCCGAGCTAAAATCAAAGAAATTGTAAAATTTTTGCACTTTTCAATAAAAATTGAAGGAACTTACAGAGTATACTTGGAGTACAGCAATCAAGGCAATCACAGCCAAGACCAAAGACTTTCCAAAGAGGGCCATTTTTGTTCTGTTTTTTAATTGGTGTCTATGAAAGGTCTGAAAATGTTTGATGAGTTTTAAACGGCTTCTCTTTCATTTATATACAAACTTTATATTTAACGGCATTGGAGTAGACTTCAATATCAAAACTTTATAAAACTTACTCCGTAATCTCAATTTTTCCAAGTAAGCTGCAATAGGTTGAGTAAATGTTGAATTTCTTCGTAGATGGTCGTTAATTTTTAAAGGGATATTGCTACGGCTTGTAAAACTAAAAAAATTTGCGAGCCTTAGCCCTTTTCGTATCCGCCAACTTACTATGAAACCCTGCAGGCACTTGAGCATTTACATTTCTGTTGCAGCAATTTGTTATTGTTAAGTCCAATGAGAAAAAGTTATTGACTTGCTTGATCATCATTTGTTAGCTGCGCTTGCTTAAGGTAAACTGTAAAACATTGATAAGACATTTTCAAGTCTCTTGTTACTCCCTTAAAGATTTTTTATTTCAGCAATAAAACAATCAAAGACAAATCCGACCTAAATAGAATTCCAAGAAATGAAAGTATCTTATTCCAAGAATTAAGCAGTAATTGGTTCAGCTTTCTGTATAAAAAGCAAGTGCAAATTTTCATTTGACATCAACTCGTTTTTATTTAAGTTTTTAAAACATTTTAAACAAAAAAATTTCTTAAAATGGTTTCCAAAACTGTTCTTGCCTTCGTTCTCCTCATCATCTCTGCTGTTGTAATTGCAGCTTTGGTAAGTGTACTCGTTTTAATTTTTTTAAATAAATGCAAAACTTAAAGTTAACTTTTCTATTTTTAGGCGAATCCAGGACCGGTCTGCTTGGGAAATGGACTGGCCTGCAAGAGTGACGGGTCCAGAGGGAACTGCTGCTCTGGATTTTGTTTGCAAAAAGCTGGAGAAGAGTGGGGTACCTGCCAGTGAAAAAAATGGCATTTTGAGATATTCTTTTGTGAGAATTTAAATTTTTAAATAAAGCTGAAAATTAGCAAAAATAAGAGTAAACATTTTTTATGAGTTTATCATATTTCCGGAGAATTGTTATTCTATTTCACAATTGCATCCGTTTTATAACAATGAGAGGTACTGTGCAACGGCTGATTAAAAGTTAAAGAGTAACTTATTTCGTATCTATTTCTAAGATTAACGAGAAATTAAATGTTATTTTACACCTAATTATAATATTTAACTGCTAGGTCATGCATATTTCATTTGAAAAACTAGTTTAAATACAAAACCCAGCCTGGAATTGAAAACACACTCCGTACAATGGGATTGCGAAGCACAACAGCAAAATATTTTACTTAGGGTTAAAAAACCACATTAAAGCAAAAATGAAACTATTTCTAGCATTTTTCATCTTCGGGATAATATTTGGTAAGGTTATTTTATAGTTGGTGATTAAAATCGTAAAGTTTTAAAAATTAAAATAAAATTTTTACAGCAAGTTGCTGCGGTGTGTTTGGATACGGAGGGGGAAGAGGAACAAGAGATTGCAGTGGAATATGCAGTCAGAGATGTGAAGGGATGATATCTCTCCCGTCAATGGTGATGTATTGTCTACGGGAATGTATGAGGAGTTGCAAAAACGGATATTGAAACTATTGCAATCTCATTAATAATTATTATTCTGCAATTCTTCTTGAAAATGCACATAAATGATTAAAATTTTGTAAAACCGAGCATCCATGAATAACGCGATTCATACGTTGCAATATTGAATAAAATCTGATTTTGACAAGAATTTTTTGTTAGATGACGTAAATTTTATTAAATTCTTTGTATGAAAGAATTATTTATCCAAATTTTTCAAAATTCAAACGGGAAATTAATTAACAGAGCCATATTTAAAACCGAGTAGGATATTCAACGGTGTTGGAATTAACGGTTAGCACAGATGCCCATGTTCCAGTTGGCTTGCTTGTAACAATAGCCACTGCAACAGGTTCCCATGGAGCCGTCGGGTTGGCACCCTTCGTTATTTTGAAGGCAGGCAGAGACGCCAAGCTAAAAAAACGAAAATTAATTGTGCAATTTCAAAGATTAAATTTTTGAAAAGTGTGGAACTTACAGCGCAAACTTGGAGCATTACGATCAAGGCAATGACGGCCAAGACCACGGTGGATTTGTTTCCAGAAACCATTTTTAAAAGGTTTAGTTTTTTAAAATATTAGTAGATTAAATGATTTGAAGCAACTGATGACTCCTAAGCGGTTTTTCTTCCGTTTTTATACAAAACACTTCCATGTTTTTGAAGCATACAAGCTTTCTTTGTAACCGCGTTGACTAGTAAAAAGAACGCAACCCACCAGGAAAGTTACCTGAAAAATATTTTCAGTCCTAAATCTGTTTACGCTGCATCAAATTAGCCATTAATTGTAAATTTATTGTTTTGCTACAAAAATTTACAAGAATTAGTCATTAAAAAAACAGGATTGCATTTAATCTATTTTATTCGTAGAAAACCGCAACAGATTTTATTTTTAAAAACAATAATTTGCTCAAAATAAACAAATAAATTTGAATGTTGTCCTTTACAAGAGACTTTTAAATCTTTCCAAAATACTCTGAACTTATGAGTCATGCTAAAGTTGAAGCACAGATCATTTCTGCTAGCTTGCCCTTTTTACTTTGAGATTTATCGCTTCGTGAAATTATAATTTAGCCAGTACCAGTTTAATGGGATTCTACCAAGTAAATTATACATGCGGGGTTAACTTTGAGAATGATTCAATGAATGAACTAATGCAAAGATTTATGGAATATTCTTGATATTTACGACTTGCGGTTTGCTATTTTAGTAGCTCTAATTACCATAATTTATTTTGGAAAATAATAAATTATCAATTTAAGAGGAAATGTCCTATTTAGTATTTATCAGGGTTTTCTAACAATGCAAATAAAAAGGAAAATCGCAGATGGAAAACAAGCATTTCCAAGAATTCAAAACAAGCAAATTTTTTGCATCCATAGAATAATTTTTGTATAAAAAGAAGCTTCATTCAGATGTCTGGCATTCATTCACCAACTTTTTGAACTTTTAAAATATCTCTTAACCAAACAAAAAACAAATTTTCAAAAATGGCTTCAAAATCATTTTTAATCTTCGCCTGTTTCCTCCTCGTCCTTTCCGCTGTTGCCGTGACAACTATGGTAAGCATTTTTGGTGCTATTTTTTAAATTATGGAAATTTAATACATTTTTATGTCATAGGCTGATCCAGCAGCCTGCTTGGGAAATGGAATCGCTTGCAAGAGCGACGGCTCCAGAGGAAACTGCTGCTCTGGATTTTGCAATCAACAACAAGGTCAAGACTGGGGCGTTTGTCAATGAAAAAACTGAAGATTTCTGACGGATTTAAGGGCTTTGCTGGGAAAACATTAAAATTTGAACCTTTGTAAGGTACGTTAGGTATTAAATCCAAAATTAAATTTTTAATTCAAAAATAATTGTTTATTGTCGATATTTTTATCAATTTGTAATCAAAAATCTAATTCGCCTAATTCAATAAAAATATAAAATTGGAAAATGAAGATGACGCACATGACTTGATAAGTTTATGTTATACAAAAAATATGTCTTTAAATCGTAATAGTTTTGGAAAGAAAAGCATCGGATTAAGAAATGCAAACCCGTGGCATGATCAATAGATTGATTTTAACCTTGAAATTGTCAATTGCGCATCACCAAAGTCACCTTTGAGTTTACTTCGTCGTCATTTGACTTTAAATTCAGTCTGAAAACTTTTTTCTTGAAGAAATCTATTGATTTTAAACTCTGAAATTGTCAATTGCGCATCACCAAAGTCACCTTTGAGTTTACTTCGTCGTCATTTGACTTTAAATTCAGTCTGAAAACTTTTTTCTTGAAGAAATCTAAAAAAAACTCTTTCTTTTTGCGAAAATAATTCAAAATGGAGTTAGCGTATGCTTGCATGAAATCAACGATTTTACTGGATAAGCTAATTCCACGTCCGGTTCGATTCTTGGATTCTTCCGGGACAAGGATGGAGGTGCGACCGGACTTTAGAAGAAAGTCTTTCTTACCCCGTAGCAAAATCCACCTAGCTTGTGTCACCGTCCGTAACCTTTTAATTTGTGGGATATTTTTGTATTCTTACAAAGTTCAAAAAATGGTTTCAGATGATTTAGTTTTTGTTAAATTGAAAAAGTTCAGTATTTTCGCTTCATGCCTTCCCGTAATGGTCGCGGCGGCTGCTTGTTTTTACACAATGGAACGGCAGAGTGAAGAGCTCTGTTATACTTTTTCACAGCTTTTTAAATCATTTCAGTTATTTTTGGGGGATGAAATTGCAAGGTCAAAGAGGAACAAATTTCGAAAACTTGTTGAATTGGCTGTTCACGGATATGTTTTTAGTGGGCTTTTTGTAGCTGTTTTATTCTGCGTGTTTTTACCACTATATGTAAAAGATTTTGATGTATTTTGGCTACTTTTTAGTTACAAACCTCGCGGAATTAAGAAATACGTTTCCAGCTTAATTTTAAGTAGTTTAGCGGTTTACATTACTAACATTGTATTCTCAATGCTCCTTATGATTGCTTGCTTTGCCCTGGGGATTCAAGCACTTTCAAGTAAGTTGAAGATAAAAACCGGAAGTGTTTTTTCCTATGCAAAATTTACCCGAAATAATGTCGAGCTTTTGATGAGAACCGGAAATGAGGCTGTGAACACACTATTGAAGGTTTGCTATCTTGTGCTAACTCTGGCTTGTACAATTAGCGGGTTTGTAATGATTAGATTGAGGGAGCAGCTTCCCCTGATTGTGTATCTTTTTATTTCTCTATTATTTCCGCTTTTTACCTCAATGTGCTTAGGGTTATCGATACTTGGAGTTATTCCGAATAAAATGGGGGAAGAGTTTAAAAAAGGGTGGAAGGGGAGGTGTGGAGGGAAGCGGGAACGGAGGGAGTTGAAGGCTTGTTGCTGGATTGGATACACTCTGGGGCCTATTCGACCTTTTAAAAGGGGCACGATTTTGACTTGGATGGATTCCGTGACTAATGCGATTGTCGAGTTTGTTCTTATTTAAAATAGATAAGCAGAGTTGTTTATTTATCTAGTTCATCAGCTGTTTTATTTAAAATTTATCAACATTTGCTAACGCACTTATTTTACAGACAAAATAAAGTAAATAATACTAATTATGAAGTTAATTAAAAGAAAATCATCTTTTTCTTTGGCTAATCATTAATTTTCATAATACAATCAAAATCTGACTACCTTATCTGAATCAAAGGTAAATTTTATAATTAAAGTTAATCTCCGTTCCAAACTACTCAACTTTGCTCAATCACTGTCGTCATCACTGAAATACCCCAATTTCCCTTTGAATCCTCCTGAGATTCTTCCACAGACTCCGCATTTGAAGCTTTCAGAGATTGACAGCAACCGTGAACTTTGGCTTTCCTTTTTTCCTGTGGATGTGGAAGGCCGGCAAATATGTGACTGGTCGGGATCCTTCACGTCTTCCATCCATCTCTCCAGCCGAGTTATCCCCCATTTCTCGAGAAATCCAAGTCTCTTCGTTTTCTCTTCCTTTAGATTTGCCAAGTTGGGGTAATGTCCTCCGCGAATAAGGTTCGGTACTGAATTGCTTAAAGTGAGAATTTCCAAAATGTGAAAGGCAATTCGATTGGTTTTGCCAAGAGCGCAGTGCTCAATTCCTTTCCGTTTCTGAAATATAAAAATAAAAATTAGTTTTATAAAAATAGAAGCTTAAAATGTTTTTAAAACTTACTTTGCAATGGTAAATGCAGCACAGTTCGCCAACGCTTTTGTAGTTTTCACATTTCAAAATTTCATCCAAGTCGGTTGTCTTCAACAAGATCCCCAATTTTGCCAAAGGTTGTCCTTCCGGATAGATGAAGTCTTTGTTCAAGGCCACTCCCGCTTGTCGGTTTCTTGGAATTGACCACTCCAAAGGTTTATTTAACATTTTCCCGGATAATTCTCGCATCATGGAAGGGCTCAGGTTTTGGGTAGAAGCTAAATGGACAAAGTGGCTAAGGCTCAACACTTCGATGTTTAGGCTCTTCCTGGGGAAAACTAAAAATTAATTTTAATTAGATATTTAAGAATTCAAGAAAATGTATTGCGTAAATTAAATTATAATTACAGAAATTGTTGCTTTGTGAGCTGAGCCAATTGAAGCAGTTCCTCACGCTTTCCAAGTCCTTATCACAGGCGAAGACGCAAAATGTGGAGTCATCCAAACGGGAACCATGCTAAAAAGATAATAAAGGAAGGTTATTGATTGTTATTTAATTGTCTAGTTAATTATAATTATGAATTAGCTTACCTTGATAAGAAAATCCTCGACAATAATCAAGAGATCGTCGTAATCGCAAAAGTCTGGAGTTTGCATTGGAGGTACTCATTCCCAATTTGGAGACCAAGTTAAGCAACGCTTCGTTCTTTGGTATGAAAGGATCAATCACTCGTCCAAAGTTGTCCGTGACGCCGGAATTGAGAGAGAATGCGGTAAGGCCAATCTCCAAAGGAATGCAAAGGGATGATTCCTGGAAGGCGGTGAAATAGCAGATGACAATCGGTTTATCCATCCAGGCCTTTGTTTGAAACAAGTTCGAGATGAACTTTGAACTTTCAGGCAAGGACGAGCTATTAAAAATAAAAATTCAAAACTGGGACAAACCAATACAAACTAAATAAGATTTGCTATTAAATTAAACTTACCTTTTGGAGTTTTCAGAAGCCATTTTCTTATTTCCAATGTTCTGATGGAGGTAACTCTGTAATTTCTTCACGGGTGAAGGTAGTTTTACAAATGGACAGAGGAGATGAAAGTGTGAGAGAAGCAGAATCGTAAATGATTCCAGAACTCTCCAGGTCCTTCTTATATACTCCTGGGCTGACCTACTTTCTTATCTAAAAGACTCATTAGCTGATATGATGCAGGAAATGTTGATGCTGTGAGTTATGGAACTTTGAAGAGATTGATTTGAAGTTTTACATTTGCATGTGTATGCTAATGAGAAGTGAGTAGGGATACACAATTTTTAAAATTCTGCTTTTATTTAAGTAACTGTGAGACTTATGCTAAATTGTACATAATTTTCAACAAAATATTTTGTTTTTACATTAATTTTAATACTACGTGTAGAAATGTTTGCTTACATGCAATTTTAATGTTTTACATACTATGTAAAAATCCACGTGAAAATCATAAGGAGTTTCTAAAAGAAATGTCCCTTCAAGGTTCTTTTCCCTTATGGAAATCTGCGGGGCTGGTGACTGAGAATAATTGACAGCTTTGACCTTGGAGTGGCTTCTTCGAAAGTGAATGAAATGGAATTCTCTCCGTGTACTTGTCGTATAAGCAGGAAACACTGCATTGTTAACATTTTTAGAGTGATTATAATTAAGTTTTAGGGCTTAGGTTTTGTATACCACGAATTGATAAGGATCTAAAAGCACATTTAGATGCAAGCATATTTTTATCTAAATTACATTTATCGTTAATCAAATTTAAGAAATAGGATACAATTGATTTCGTGAAATTAAAAATAGCAAATAATTGTTCACAAAAGGACAAGAGTTTAATTATCTAGCTCTGCACGGAGGATTCGGAGGTTTACGATAAGAGCATATCTGCAAATTAAAGAGACTCAATATTAAACTAAAATAATCAGATGAAAAATTATGTGTAACTCTTACTTGTACAATTGGATGCACCACACTGACAAAAAATATCCAAAGAAGGATTTCCAGTATTGAAAACTGTACGGCCACCTCCTCTTCCCATGCTCCTTCTTATCTGCTTTGATTGTGCTGATCCCGGTTCCCCAGTTTCTTCTTGATTTTCGTACTTATAATCCCAACAGATTTCCTCCCCACTCTTTATGTTCCTATCGGCAAAGAAAGCAATGGTCGGAAATTTTAAATCTTGGCAGTTCCAAAACACATACTGGGGAATTGCATTGGGATCACATGAATGATTCAAAAGAGCTCCAACGTTGCGGCAGTTGAACCCATCCAAACTTAAGTTGGAATTGATTGGATCAGGTGGATTTTGAGGGTCCTTGTTACCATTGGCATCAGTGTCAGGGAGCTTCAAGCAGGAGGCAGTTTCTTCCGCCTGAGTTTTGCTAATCACTGAGCTCATTTTTAATCGATGAAAGTCATCCTGGAACACAAAAGAGGTGCTCGTATCATCCTTTCCAATTGACGCTCGCATTCTTGCCCTGGACGTGAAACGTTCAATAGTACGTCTTCTCTGTTCCATTTCTTCCAAATCGTGGAAACTTTCCTTCCAGTGTTCTCCTCTGCCATTTTTTAAATTCGAAAGTTCTTCAATCTCAGCAGCTTCCTCTTCCATTGGAGCGAAATTTCTTGCTGCTTGCATTTGCAATACTTTCCATTGCAGCGCCTCCAAAGAATCTTCCTCCGGGAGATTGGAAGGAGTGGGAGGGATGACACCTTCATTCTGGTCATTTTCGCTTATTTTACGCTTTCGAGTTGATGAAGGTTCATTAACTGCCGCTTCAGCTGCAGTTCCTTGCAAAGCTTCCGGTTCAATCGCTTCGTCTTCATATCCTGGCTTTCCTTCTTCTCCAAGAGCCAACTCGCACAAGTAAATCCATTTCCTACCGAATCTATCCGAGCTTACTTTGTCAGCATATGTTGGAGACACGATCATCCCAGCGTAGATGCATATAAATGCACCTTTTTCTATATCTGCCAGAGTTCTCACTCCCCATCCCTTCTTCTCAGTCATGAATACTTGAAGATGACAATTAGACCCGTTTTGCACAACTCTGTTAAAGCACCGTTTCTGACTGCACTTGCAGAGTTTACTGCATTCGAATATTCCTGAAAGGAAGCTTTGCTCCAGGCGTTGGTAATTATACCCGATTTTTTCCTCTCCAACGGTGATCTTAGTCCACTCACTGCAATTATCTAGGGTACGCTTGAAGCATTCACAGTTTAACTTGTCTTTACAGTCGTCCTTGCAGTCGCAACAGATTAAAAACCCGTCGTCGTGCTCCAGAGTGTATTTTGCTTCCAATTCACGGGATAGAAAAGGTTGGTCAATGTATACTGGCAGAGACCTTTCAACTTTTAAATTCTTTGCGCAGACCACTTCAACTGGAGTCTTTTCTTTTCCTCCAGACCAATCATTTGCTACCACCTTGACATCCTGATTTAGCCTGGCTCGTACTGCTGAAGGAGATTCCCAGTCGGATATGTCCACGTCGAAACTAAAGAAGGATAATGGGATCTCCAAGTTTTTTCTCATTAAATAATTGTGGATTTCTTCCAAATTGTTGAAGATTTCAAGGCCATCCCCCTCTTGGTAAAAAGCTCTCCGTGTTAAATTCCCAGTGGATTTATCAGTCTCAATTTCTATTCTGTAACAAAATAGAATAAGATTTAACTATTTTTATTTTTGATAACTTAATTTTCCTTTAAATAATAAACGCTTACGATTTTTTAAACAATCCCAATCGTAACGGAACGGCCAAAGCAGAAGCCTCCCCGGATCTTAGTAAACGGTCGATTTTATCTTGTAAATCAACGCCGGCAGATTCCCCTGCACCATTTGGGCCCTTGTCAGCGGCACCAGGTACTTCCTCAGTTCCTCCGCCTCCATCGTTTTCATCAGGAGTTAAACCCGATCCCGTCTCCATGTTATCTTCACCCCCTTCTTCTCCTGCGTTCCTGCCTTCCGTTTCCTCCTCAGTAGTGGTTTCAACTCGTGCCCCCACCGCACTAAATGTAGGACCCATTGCCGACATGAGATTAAGATAAATCCTTTTGATTAACCTGTGTAAAATTAAAATAATAAAAAATCAAGTTCAAATCTCCGATTAATTACCATTCCCTCAATTCCGGTTCAACTCGTTTGTTTTAAATTATACCACGTGCCTTACCTTTTCTTGAGATCAGATAAATTTTAATTGAAAATTCCTGATCAATTAAAACACTTCATTAACAGTTAACTGAACCTCTCAAATTAATTTAGTAATTAATAGAGATAATCTTTCTTCAACTTTTTCGTCTTTTCTTGCCGCTTTCCGGGAGCACTTTCTCATCAGCTGCAGATTGAAGATTAGGAAAGGAAAGGGACAAATTAATGAAATAATTTTTCGGCTTTGGTGTATAGCCTGAGACGTGAAATGATTTGCAAGCAAACTATTTACGATTTTAATTAAGATTAAATGAATAATTCTGATGCATTATTTTTTATTTATTTTGAAACATTTCAAAAACTAGAATGAAGATAGCCACTCCTGCAATTGACAGAATAATTGCCTTCGAATTTCTGCCTTACATTGCCCCATATGTCATGCAAATAGTTGAAAATTGCCGAATGAAGGGAAAATGACCTGGAGGACCTCCCAGTTTTAAATGTCAGGATCTGCACTAATTGAATTGATGAGAAGTTGTCAGTTAGGATAATTACATAGACCAACAATGAGAATGTCATTATGCAAAGAAAGTACTTATGGTGTTCCGAAAGAAAACTGATGCATAAATGATTATTTAACACTTTAGTCTTTACTACATCGATTATCATCAATCAAAAGCATAATTTTTATATCAACTTATCATCTTCTCTCGGACATTAATGAATACAAACATTTTTTTTGTTAATTTTCTTAATTACGAACAATTTTCTTAATACAACTGCTATTAACTAATTGGTTGTAGAACTATTCACCCAATCTTAATTAATCTAGCTTATTAGATTATTAAAAATTCCTAAAGTCAATTGATTTCGTTAGAAAAACTAATTTAAATCTACTATTACATTTCATAACTAGTCTTTGTTAAGTAATTTTAAACTCTGGAAAACTCCTTTTTACCTCTCCAGTCTGACTTTCACCCAGACACCCTTCCCATTTCTCATTCTTGAACAGTTTATTCAAAGACAAGGTTTCAACACGATGAAGAGTCCGTCCGTCTGCCTCGAGGTTGGAAGATAACAACCTATTTACTGATACGAATTCTATAACGTGCAGCACATCTGCCTCGCCGCCAACCCAAACAAATGTATCTGTTTTTAGCATTCTATCTGGAAAAACACCCAAACAAACGTGCATTTAAGGTGTATTCTTCCTATTTTAAACATAGAAAGAATACAAGTATCTGCCTTTAGCTGGCGACAAAAAAATGCTTTTTGTGTCT
>JAANSO010003154.1:0-11989 GCA_036507315.1 Lepidocyrtus fimetarius | reverse complement strand
GTTTGAAGCAAAGTCAATATTTCTCTTCCAGTTATTTTTTACTGGCAGTTGCAAGTTGCTTTTGAATTCCCTGTGCTTGCATATTTATATTTTCATTTACTTGAAAAGACTAAAATTCTAAATAAATTTTTAAAAAGTTCATTCCTCGTGTGCTCTATTTCTCGGATAGCAAAAAGAAAGAATGAGATATAAAAAATCTTTCAAAATTCCGTGATTTTTCTGTATGGAATTGTAATTGAAGCGGAGATTGTAATTTACGAAAGCATGTACTTCTGCTTTAAGTTTTCATGCTAAATTCTTTCCCTCTGCTTTATTATTCCTTCATTGCTTCAACAAACTTTTCTGAAATCAGGTAGAAGAACGGAATGCATTAAAAAGCAAATAGTTAAGTAGAAGCAGAAACACACGCGTTAATTTCATTGCAAGATGCCGGTGGCCCAATTGATTTATTCCTTTTCAGAGAATAATACAAACGTGATTATCACACACAAGGAACCGGATGTATATTTAAGTGAAACAACCACTGAGGTTTAACCTTGATTCAATTATTAACAGAGTTAAGTTGATGCGATGATGCTAATAAGATAACAAATATAGATAAAAGCTTCAAGCGTACATTATTAGTGTTTAGTCATAAAAACTTCAATGTCTTTCCTTCAAGATGTAAACATAGGCTATTCAGAATTCGCTTTACGACTAAACTTTTACTTTCCGTTTTAGTCAAACTGCAAACAGTATTCCATTTTAATATTACTCCTGATTTCCAACTTTTTTCGGTTTCTTTTTATATTTGAGGTTCTCTGGTTGAATTCTGATATCATAAAATCATCCCTATATTTAAAGAAAAGACAAATACAAAGCATTTTGGAAAGGAAATTGTTTCAGTAGAAAAAAGGAATCAACCATAACACTACAGGCTATTAAGCATTTTCATCCTCCTCCATTAAGCATAATGTGAAAGGAACAGCACTTTCCTCTCACTACCAGCGCCGGCAATCCAAACCAAAGCTCAAATGTGACGTAAACTTGGAAAAATAAGCCTGAGATTTTGTCAAGGAATCCAAAGAAAACAAATAGAAAATAGTTGCAATGGAACGAAAGAACTAAGAATAACCTTAACTTTAAAGAGTAGTTACGATGCCCTCAGCTTTGCTATTATTAGCAGTTTTCCCGTATGAGAATAACTTTATGGATGAATTCAGTAGAAAAGAGAGAGGTAGAAGTTGTGGATGACCAGACGTGTACTATTAACAAGGCCTACACAAATAAATTAGCATTATTTTTTCTAGCTCTTTTCTCTGATTTTCAACTGCTCAAACTGGGCAGCGGGTTGATGGTTGGTGAGTCCACTGGAGAATTGAATGTAAAGACAAATGTTGAAAATTGCATTACTTTTTTAAACTTAACTTTGCTTTTGACTCTTCCATTCCACAATTTTTAAGCAATTTTAACTAAACTGGAAAACTCTCAGTAGCTTTTGGAATGCTGCTGAAAGTCCTGATGTATAAGCAAAGGAGCCATATGAAGCCAAGCCCTGAGAGAAAAAGGATGTGATGGCAAGCGATTTTTCGTGCTTTAGGTTTTCTAAATTTTATTTGGTTCTAAAGCTTTGAAAAATACAAAATAAGTCAGGTGCGTTCTAAAAGAATTGTGAAAAAGAAAGCTAGTAATACGAAAAAAGTAAAAGAGATTGCTTTCTTATTGACTTTTTTCTTTGGTATTTCTCCCAATATTTATTTGGTTGCCTAAAGTGGGTTTAAAAACAGCAAAAATAAAGAAGGTTAAGGGACCCCGACAAGATCCTGGTTTTGGTCTAGTGTGTAGTCTCAAAATTGCTAAATTGATCTTCTAACCCATTTTCTCTTTTATCTTTTCTTATATCATTTTTGGGATTGTATCGTTTCCAAAAAGAATCTTTGTAAAAGTAGTCTAAAATTTATCCTGTGAAGTTTCGTAGTGGAGGTGAAACTTTTGCGTATTCCGTAAAGACAGTACAAGTGAAAGTAATACGAATCTTGCACAATTTTATAAAAAATCAAATCACTGTTTGATTTTGGTTTTTCTTTTCATCTCAACGCAAATAGTTTTTGCATACAATGTACTGTTGTATGCTGTATGAGAATGCACCTTAACAATTTATTGCATGATTCATTGATAAACCTGCATATTTGTTAACTAGGCTAAACAATCTCTTCTAAAAAGTCAAGGTTGGGACAAATATTATAAAACTAGAATAATAGAAAAGAGCAAATTCAAATCTTTTTTAGTCTAAACATTATCCACTCTTACCATCACAATACCTCATACTACCTACATCATCATTACTACTTATTCCATTTTAGGTTTGTTTGTTAGCCCTCATAAGTTCCTAGAAAGATATCAGAGCGCGTTGAGCCTACAATTTCATCCATTATGCAAAATTTTTTGCCAAATTTGAGTAGAGGGACCAAAACCTAATATCTTAGCTCAAGGCTAAGAATCAGGTCCTTCCCTGTGAGAACCATCATTATTCTTCTCCTTGCTTGCAAAAATTTGTAGTAAATTTGCATTGTGGAAGTGGGAATTGAGAATGATCATTTCTTTCTTCCCCCAGGAGAAGAGCTCCATTACCATCTGCTTTTCATCGTCCTTCAGAATATACCTAATCTGTCCTCTTTATTCTTTTTCGCGTTTCATTTTCAAGCTAAGGATGGTTATTATAGCAATGATAATAATGCTTTTCCATCCTTTTATCCTTTTTTATTTTTCTTTTAGCTAAGAACTGCAACAGGAACAGGGTCATCCCATTACGAAACCTTTTCTGATCTTCCTTAAATGCTGGTAGTGAAAGAAATCCAAAGTTTGCTGTTACGATGAAATCACTGTCTGACTTATTCCAGTTTCCTTAAACCGTTGATTTGGTTTGTTTGCGACTTCCTTCTCGTTTTTCAGTTGGAATAGTTGGAATTAAACAGTTTCCGTGCACACTCTTTGTACATTAGAAATAATAATGTTGACAGGGTTTCTCACTCAGGCTCGTCATCATCCCAAGCTTAACTTTATCATACTTTCTCTTTTACTCCCATCATAATTTGCAAAATCTCTCTTGCAATAGCACTATAGCACCAACATGTCTTATTTGATGAGCTTTCTCCCCAGTTTCACTCTACAAAACTTTGCAACCAAAGAAAAGTGAGACCAAATTTACAACATCACAAGTTTTCATTGTATTCCATTTAGGTTCAAAAGGAAGAGTTGAATTGAAGTCATAGTCGTTTATGAATTGTTTGATTGTACTTTTCTTTTTCGGCTTTCCCATTTTACTTTGCTTATCTTCTCTGATTTATTTTAAAGCAGGTTAGTTCTTTAATAGCTTCTTGCCTAAAATAAACTTTCTTCACTTCCTTTTCTCTTCCATTTCTGTATATGCATACAATTTTGCAAGATGTAGAGAATATATGCACAATATGTACTTCAGTACAGCTTTTATATGTTCACCTTGTCACCGGTTTTAGTTCAAAAGATAACTTCATGAAACCATAATCAAAGCCGAATTTGTTAAATGGGCCTGAGTTGGCTTAAACATCTTCCATATAATGAGCTAGGATATAGTAATGAGCAAAAGTGAAAAATGACAAGCGATGACCATTTATATTCCATTTGTATCTTAAGATTCCGTGTGACATCCGGAGACAGCATATAGGTTGATGTGCGAAGTAAGTTGGAGAACCGTTAAAAAGTCGACCAACTTAAGTACCTAATAAAATATACTGTGGTTTTGTAAAATACCTATATTACAAAGTATAGCTGAGCAGTACAAAGTGTTGCGAAAAGACCGTTATGATGTTGCCTGGCCAGTCATTATTTTTAGTTTCCAGTTATTCAACCTTATTAGGAATGAAATGCTGAGAGGAAAAAGGACATTTGTAAAAGTTTGAATAGACTTTGTGAAAATGATTTATTATTATTATGAGGAATGCGGATATGAAAAAGCTTTGGATAATAACAGTGATGATAGGGCTAAAAAGCATTAAGAGAACAGGAAGAGGAAAATAAATATATGCGTATGATTAAATGGATGGATGATGGTGAGTATGATGAGAGTTTTGCGTAGCAAATTGTTCAGACTTTCACTTTGTGACTGGTTGCTGTAGTGTAATAGCATTCATTTTTAGATGATGTTATGGAAGGACTATTTTTCAAGCATAAGCCCCGCTATTCTATTTCCACTGAAAGTTAAAGGGATTGAATGAGAGTTAGGTTGCTTAAATTGAAGATAATCAGTGAAAGTAGAAGAGGGAAAATGGATAGTCATTGTTTTTCTCCCAAGTGAAGTAATTAGCAGACCATGAAATGAATTTTCTCTAGAGAAAATAATGCAGACTTTGTAATTTATAATATTATCATATTTACCATTTAAAGAAGTCCTAATTGTAATGTCTGAAGCACTGTGTAAAATAATCAAACTTATTAAAATAAACTGGGCAGCTGTAAAGAAATAATTTAGTGATAATTTTTCATTTTTATTTGGATCCAGTTTTACCTTCCAATTGGTTACTTTTACTAATTAGCTAAATTATCTTACATAATATAAAAAAGTACTATCATGATACAAATTGGTAATTACATATAGGTAGTAAGAATACTAACCGTACATTAACTAAATAAAAGTAGGTACACGAATAATTTTAACTGTACATTTTGATACTGCCTTTAAGATTAGAACTAATTTAGAACTAAAAGTTTTCTTATCAATCCACAGCCTGTATTCATAATCCAGTCCTGTAGATTAATCTCTGAATTATTCTTTTGAAATTGTCAAACCTTTTACAACGACTACAAGTACACATGTATGTGCAAATCGGTCTTTGTAGGATCATTTTGACAAACCTATTGTTTACGAATAACTCTAATTTTAAAACTAGATTTTTGATTATTGTTGTTCATGTCGACCTTACATTTAAACTATTAAAGATATACATTAAAATTTAAATGCTACACAGCCATACACTATTGAATTATATTAAATAGTACAATATTGAACAATCACGTATTTAGGAATTTAGTAAGGCACTGATTATTTTAAATCTATTTACCTTTGGCATATTATTAATGTGATTTGTTAAATCTTATAATAACGTTAGGGCCAAGAGTTGAATTCTCAAAGTCCTACGGCAGATGTTTAGTGTGCGTCATATTATTAAAAAATATTCCATAAATAAGCAGAAAATCATTTATTTCAATTTACATTTTACTTTCCATTACTTTCACAGTTCCAGGAAAGATTTTTGGGGTTTGTACCGGAAGCAATTTAAACGCTTAAAATTTGCATTTACCATTTCCCATTCTATTATTCCACCCTTTAAACTAAAACTCTGCCATTTTCTACACAAGTGAGATTTACCCTCCTCCCAGAATCAAGTCTTGCTTGGAAATTACATTGGAAGGGAGTGAAACGATGCGTTTTTTTCTTTTGAAGAAAAGATCGCAAAAAGTTGTTTGTTGGCAGAGTCTCAATGATTCCATTAAACTACAATTAGTAGCGCAGTTTTTTAGTTTGTTTTTACTTCCTTTTTCATGTGACCAGCCAAAGATTTTTAGATGTAGTAAAAAGTTCAAAAACATTCTTCCAGACTTTTCCCTTTTGATTTTTCTGCCTAACCCTGATTTTTCTTTTCCTTGTGCAATATTAAATACGAAGATGATAATCGAACCGATACAAGAAAACCTGCGGTCCAAACAATATTCTCGGAATAAATCTGATTCTCCCGTTTCGTGTTTTTGCATTATGAATCCAAAAACGTACAACTTTTGCATATATTAATACGTTAGTTTCCTAATGCGTAGAAGGCGGAAACCAACAAAAAAGTAGAAATATCTCGTCTTGATTGTAATTTGAGTTCAAAGTTCCTTTTTTGGTTGGATGATCTGCCTTTCCCTATTTCTTTTTCTGGTTTTCCGTCGTGCGTGGGAACAAACAAGAAAACGGAGATTAGCTAAAAGTCCAGTCCACATTCCTCTTTCACTGATGATGATGCAATGCTTCAGAAGAAAAGAAAGTAGGTTTGTGTATGTGATATAGCGTAACCTAAGCTATTCTTCATCAACTCCAACTTATATATTACTACATAAGAAATGCACAAAGCATTGCGTTTTTGTGATCTTCCTTCCTCTAAGCTTTCACTCCATAAATGAGTAATAGACTCAGGCAAAAAAGAGATCCAGCTCATTCGAAGAAATTACTTTTTCTTCCAAGAAAATCCTCATCCCAGGAAATGGAGGCGAAGCAAGGAGAAAAGAAGAAAGCAAAGCTGTAAAGCAATTCAATGTAGCTACCAGGTTTTCTATATCTCTTTAGGTATAGTTGATGGACATCAACTATCATCAATACACAAATAAAATAATGTGTCTATAGAGCAGTGGACGGTAATCCTTTTCAATGTCTGTTTGGACTTGTGCTCACTGGAATTGATGTAAAGAGAAGCTGAACCATCCGCCTTTGTTAAGGCTATAACTGTGGTTGCCGTATTACATAAAAGCAAAAGGGGTTTTTTAAATCCAATCCAATTTCCTTTTCTTTTCGTTTTCTTAGGATTCCACAAAATGTAGATGAAAAGTAAGGTGGGAAAAGAGGATGAAAAGATGTCCAGTCCAGAGTCCGTTCAAGTAATCCCGAAATTGAATCCTATTTTTTAAGTTGACTAGCTCCTTTCTTTGTGCGGTGGTAATGACAAGACGGAACAGAGAATATGGTTGTGCGAATGTGACTACATTGCAATCTGTCTTGCAATTTATTTCAAAGAATAGGTTTTGCATTCTTTCACTTTCCAACCTAGAAGATCAAGCAAGAGAGAATGGAGGTGGGGAAGGAACAACAACGACAGTTTCTATACTTTCACTGCCCTTATCACTTCCTTCTGGACTTTGACTGCTATTACTATTAGCCATCGTCTCCATTGCAGATGTGGATGTAGGGAGAAGAATGGAAGAGGAATTAGATGAGTGCGCTTGAATCAGTTCCTCAACTGTTGGAATCGTTTCTATCTCAAGTAATTCGGGGAAAGTGGATGTTAGAGTAGATTGCTCCTGTGGTGAAGAAAAATTGGTGGCATTAGTTACCGGCTCAACTCTTACATCTGACATTGAAAATTCATTACAAAATCCTCTAGAACTAGCCCCAACACTACCAATCGCAAATGCTTGTCTTTTTTGCCTAAGGGAACCACTGCCACCAACGAATGTAACGGGAGCAGCTGACACTGATGATGGCAAAGCAACTGGAACTACGGTTGCTGATGTTGGGGTAATGGGAATAAAGCCGCGTTCTAATACGTTAGACGATGATGTCGTATTGATGTTGGTGGATATTTTCCCTCCACCTCCACAACTACCACCGATCTCGCCGCCATATTGCCCATAATTCATGTCACTCACCACAGAACTGTGAAGAATATGCTGGTGAGATGATGAAGAGGTTGGAATTGGCACAGCAGCAGCAGTTGTAGTTACTACCACAGCCATTTCTTCATCTTCATCCTCTTCAAAACTATGCAATCTAGCAAGCTCCTCATTTTCCAGAAAAGGAGAAGAATACAAATCACTACCACCACCACATCCACCAAATGAAGTTAAATCATTGCTTGAGCCTTCTTCATTAACGTAATGCTTACAATGAAATTGCTGCTGATATTGTTGCGAATGGTGCGGATACATTACTAAATTACCTGCAGGGCCTAAACTTGTACTAGCAGTAGTTACATTATTACTATTATCTCTTTCTTCGCTTTAAACTCGCTGAATTTGACGCACTATAACCTGCACTAATGTTAGTCGTCGTTAGGGGAATTATTGGAAAAGAATCTTGTCCCGAGCTGGAAGACTGTTGACGGAAAATAACGGAGGAGTCACTCCGTTGATGCCGATGTAAGGAGGAATGACGGCTGGAGCTTTGTCGTTGACTTTGCAAATGGTAGATGTTTATCAGGATCATCACAATCACGCACGTTATTTACTGTAACACTCATACGATCACTTTTGCAATCACCCTGATTACTATTCACGTTACGAGAGTCATCATTATGACGGCGATTCTCTTGGCGCCTTTTCTCACGCTCGTAGTAAAACGTTACAAAGATAAGAAAATTTAAAATTAAAAGTGAACATCCGATAGCAATAGTGACTGAGAGGGCTGTAGAATAAGTATGAAATCCATAGGCGCTTTCTAAAGGATCACCTGGATTTATTGAAGAAGAAAAAGCTAGAATACAAAAAATTAAATTGTTAAAAAATAATCTTGTATCTATCTTTGTATCTCATTTTAAAAATGTTTCATTTACCTGAGTCCTGCTGTTTTTCTGTATCGATTGGCGAAAGTAGGCCACCTTTAGTTGCTCCAGCGCGATTCCGGGATTTCTTTCCCACACCACCATTCTCAGACGAATTCCGGCTAGATAAATGATACTTCGTCTTAGCAGGATTGTCGCCATCGCTAAGCCCCATCTCATGGTCGTGATGAAGCCCTGATGCAAAGATTGTCGGTTGAATCGCAGACATTTTTGATAAATTCTGTCCTGGAGGTGATATCATGCTGAACACCGCACCACCACTCATCTTCATGATGAATGCTACTGCCAGTCCCCTCTGTATTCTTTTGGTAGGCAGGCACGAGATAATGCCACAGAGACAATTTATGCCGTCGATAGGAATATCGTATTCTGGTTGGAACATCTAAAGAAAAGGGAAATAATAAATATTGATCACTTTTATCATCCCTCCCAGACCGGAAAGAAAAACATACGATCAGGTATACATTTTTTCTTTCTATTTCACTACTGACGACATTTCTAGATACACATGACGATATGAGTCTTTACGAACGTCATTTGTCATTTCAATATTATTACTTGCTCGAAAAGCAAGTCTTGATTTTAACAAATTTTCAACAAAATAATAAAAAATCATCGTCATCGCTCATTAAAAGACACGCAGTTGGGAAGCCGATTTTCAATTGTTCTAACTTTTCTTTGACTTTTCATTCAGTATTCCAAAAAAATGCGGTGAAATTTCATTAGGTCAGCTTGAAATGAAACTGGGTCAGACTTTAGCCTTTTCTCGGCTACGTTGGATTTTTCTAATTCAAAAATATATCCAATACAGGAAGGCATTTTGTAAAGGGTTTGACTGTTGTGGACGTAAATGAGCTACAAATGAAAGGAGGCGTAGAGAATGAGAATTTGAGTCGAGGTTTAGACAGGAGGCTCTTTACAAAAGTAAGGAGTCGTGCCGGAATTCAGGATTGAAAATAGCAAATTGAAGAAAGGAGGATGAGATCAGTTCCACTTCCACCACAACTACCCGTCGCTATAATCATCTTCACCGGTTGCCAGAAAAAACAAGGCTGAATGGACTTTTTAATTAGTTGAAAGTGAAAAGGCTTGTAAAATTGGGTAGTTTACGGAGCGTAGCATGACAATATTAACTATTACTGACTCTGTGTGTGTGTACGTTTAGGTATTTTGTATAATGTGAGACATTATTTTATTCCTATGCTTCTCTATTTTAGTAGTTTTCACTTCATTTTATTTTTAATCTTGCTGCTATTTTGGGGAAAGTAAAAAACTAGTAGAGCAATGTGAAAATTTTTTGGGTAATTTTGGGACTGGATAGAAGTAAAAGGGAAAATACGCTGAGGCTATTTTTATACCACAACTTGCCAGTTTTTTAAACTTGTTAGTTTAGCTTCCGTTACAAAAATGCTAAAGTAGTTCGAGTCAAATGATAGTGTATCTATGCTTGTTTCACTTTTCCTATGTGCTCATTTGAACTAGAGTTAGTCTTTAGCCATCTATCATCGTGCTTACGTTCCATAATTTTTATCTGCCCTAAGGCATGAGGCGACGTTGTAAACGGTTCAGTATTACGGTAAATCATGGTGGCGACCGGCTTGTTAATACAACTACAAAAGCTAGCAAACCGTTTACCAATGTTATGTAACAGCATCATATTTTTTGTCCATCATCTGACTATATCAAATACTTTCACATTTAATTAAATGATTTTATATAAAAATCTACTCGTGCTTGTATTAAACTTACCGATCATAAGGTATTTCTTATCCAGAGAGTCGTACTCCGGCCACTCCATAAAAATAGGAGGCGGTTGATGATAATGTTGCTGATGTTGTGGTTCCTGTAAAGGTGTTGGTCCTAATGCTTCTACCGCAGTCACGAAATGGTTATTGTTGCTATTGTAGTTGTTCCCGTTACTCTCCCGAGATACTCGTTCATTATTACTTCTACTGCCACTGCTTGTAGTCAGAAAGTCATTCTTCTCATCGTTTAACATCAACATCATCACTTCACCTTCATCTTTCACCGCTATCCTTCGTGACTTCACACCACTTTTACTTACATCACTTGCTAAGCTATTGCTCTTTAGCGGAAAAATTCTTGCAATCGTTTCTTTTTGATATGTTCCTATTTCTGATAATGATGACGATGAGGGTAAAGATGAATGTACTGCAGAAGCTAAAGGCTTAAGCACACCTTCTCCGTTTGGGTTTCTGGAATGACAAAAGAACAAATACCTAATCATTCAACAATAGCTAAGTTGAGGTTAGTGTCATGTAGTAATCATGAAATCCGCCATCTAAAGAAAGTTGGCAAGCCTAGCATATTTGCTTAATCGTAAATTAAACTACGCTTTTATCCCGTATGATATTATACCTATGGAGTAGATATTATGCCTTTAAAAGCATGTTTTAAATGTTATACACACCTTGGGCTGAGCACAAATTAGTAATTAGGACCAAATGCATGTTCTCAAATAAGAAAGATGAAACAAGTGCGACACAGTGAAAAACTTCTACACTCTGTTTTCCCCTATATTTTTTCTGCTTTGGAAGCTGCTCATGTACAAAAACTTTGTTATTTTGTCGTTGAGTAAAATATAATGAAATTGTTAGGGAAAGGGGGTAGTAGCCGTAAAGGATGAAGCAAAAACAAATCAAGAAATTTCTCCTACAAATATTGAAGAAACCCAGTTACCTCTGTAGGTTTTTTTTATCAATTTCATTTGCAATGGTAAAAGTCTCCTTGATCTCATCATAATCAGTTTCTTTCTTGTTATCTCAAAAGCAACTTTCTCGTTTACAACAACTGCTTTATTAAATTTAATAAATGAGTACGTTTGCTGCAAACTATTTTATACCTTATCATAAAACAATGAAGCGAAAACGAAGAAGAAATATTGAAGGAAAACTTTGTTGTACCAAAACTGGAACAAATTGAAACCTTATTAGTATTGATATTACAGGAATGGCGGTACGTGCCAGAAAGCAACAACAATAGAGAAAACGAGAAAAAAGAAAGAAAAATAGTATAAAAGTTTTTGCTTCTATGTTAGGCACTTACTATTATCAGTATTGCCATTTTCCACAAACAGTGAAAGTATTTTCAACTCTCCAATTCTAATCAATATCTTGGAATATAGCATTTTATTGTGAACGTCAAAATAATATGATTACTAGTTCAAAAGGTACTCAATTCACGTGGTGAACCATCCCCAACAAATTAAGCGATTGATTAGGCATACTTTCTCTAATTTGTATGGAAAATTCTTTTCAAACTAATACATTTTACTTTTAAGTCAATCTAATGCGCTTTGTTGAAAAGGCATACAAATGTATCTAACGATAAGCAAATGTTGGTCTCTACGGGTCTTTTAAACTTTGCGCTTAATTTCTATAAAAATATACGTATTGACAAACGCAAAATAAAGGTACTTCAAGAACTGCCCGGGCTTATGGCATTTTATTTTTGAGGAAAAAGCGAAGATGGTGAGAAACATTTTGATGATATGATGCAGATGGAAAGAAATTTACCAATTTTTCTATTATGGGTGAAGTAAAGGAAAACAAAAGAGTAATTGGGTAGTGTGCACAAAGAGGAATGGAAAAGGAGCCAATATTATCTTTATTCTCATCGTCATCTTCATATTCTCCATATTATTA
>JAANSO010003153.1:0-11989 GCA_036507315.1 Lepidocyrtus fimetarius | reverse complement strand
TTTTTATTTTCTATGCTTTGTCTGTAAAATAAAGGGGTTTGAGAGTAACCAAGCGGAAGATGCAACTGGTGTAATATGAGACACTTGATAATTGCCAGCAATGTGAATAAGTTATGAATAAGGCAAATTATGTGATTAAAATAATTTTCCGTTAAACAATACAATTTTAATTACAGCATTTTTAACAAAAGCTTTATTTCGTTTTTAAATATTAATCATTCATTAATTTTTCAATAATTTTGCATTGTTGGGCAAATCCTTAGTACTGCTCACTTTTCCCTTCAAGATTTTGTCGCTTTGTTAGTAAAAAGGTGCGGGCAACACCGTGATTTTGTTGCTCTGAAAATTGTTTTAGCATGGGACGGAATGATTCCGTTGGAGACAGAGGATCTTCCACGCACTCAATGATCGGTGATAAAGGACAACCGCAAGAAGAGACTTTATAATACCTCACGAACGCTTCTTCATCGTAATAAGCAGCAGACATTCTACTTTCCATTCCAAAGATCCGGCGTATGAAACTTCTGATGATATCCCAACACATTTTCAAATCTGTTACAAAACAAGTAATTTTAATCGACTTTTTACAATATTTTTGAAACAATTTGGAATGAAATTATTACACATTAGCAATATCCAACTGTCCTTGGGCAATGTGAGAAAACGGTAGTCTGAAAATGGAAACTTTTTATACAAGATGGGGATAGACCTGAGCTACGAGCGTGAAATCAAAAGAATAAAGCTCGCGTTTCACTTTCCCACGCCTTTTCCTTTTATTTTTCCTTTCCGTCCAATGATGACTTTCACCCACTAAATATTCAGGATATCATGAAAAAAGGGAAAATAAAAGGTATTGTACACTGTCTCCATTTCTTCCTTATCCCAGATCTATTTTTCTCGAATTTCTGAGAATATTGCATAATTAGATGATCATGTCGTCGTAAGAAGGGATTGTTATGATGCTAGTTTAATCTAATTTGCGATTTTCTTCAAAACAACTTTTCCCTCGTAACTTTTTATCTCGTATTTGCAACATTTTTGCTTCTTTTCTCCATTAGAGAATCCTCCTACGCTCACACACATGCTTGTTAACGAATAACAACTTTTTTAAAAATAACAAGAAAAATGTCTGGAAAAATGAGGAATAAGAATGCTTCTAGAATGTTTCTTGTTTGTTGTAACGCCCTGTTTGAAAAGTGATATTTTCACTTCATAGAAAGTTCCACCGCCATTCTCCATATTTTCCGTGAATCTCATTGCTTTCACCTTCAAGTGAAAGTCAGAGGCAAACCTTAATCCTTTCTGGGGAAAGTGAAACACTGGAGAATATTCTGGGTTGGAAACATTGCCAAAAGAGGTTTCAGTAAAGGAATGTAAAAAGAAAAGGGGAAGGGAAACCCATGGAGATAAAAAACGAGTGCTTCCAATAGCAACCGACCTTTCTTTTAGGGCTGTTGCCATTGGATAATGAAAAATATGAGGATGATTATGATTACAATGCCACTGCCGCAAATGCAATGAAAGTTTTTTCCAAACGCAAAACTTGTGCTAACCGTAAAAACTGGGGTTATATGGAACAATTTAGAATTTTATTGTTTTTCTTTTTATCAATGCCTAAAAATTTAAACGTCTTTTCAATGAAATCGATTTACTTTTTCCAAAACAATGTTTTATTAGCAATCATAAATACATAAAAAGCCAAATATGCTTCATTTTTTGATACCACATACATGAGATTAGATACAATTTTGTGTTATTTGTAAATTCTAAAAGATACTTTTTCAGTCCAAATTGTGCAAGCTCTAATCTACTTTATTTTCTAAGATTTTACTACATTTTTTATTGTCAACTACTTTCTCTTTTTCAATTACACAAAATTTTCTGAATCTTATGAAATCTCTCGAGCCATTTCTTTCTTTTCACGCACTAAGATTTCAATAAAATGACACTATTATTGAATTCATTTACGATGGAATCACTTTGTTGATTGCCCTAATGACCTGTGTCCCTCTCTGGTTCCTCCATGTTTGGATTCACAGCATATCCTCTCTTGTTCTTTTGAAGTATTCCCCCGGCTTGACTGTTTGACCCGTAGTGATAACGCTGATCCAGTGATAGCAGTGAATCCCTGGAACCTGGGAATTTATTAGAACCTTCAAGGGGGCTGGGTTGTGCCGTTGTAACCTCAAGCTGCGATGAGCGTACAATATCAGTCATTTCATAGTCATTCCTGTTTTCAGAGTCCTCTGAAACGCAACAACAGCAGAACGTCTTCATTAGAAAAGAAGACAAGGACGTCATTGTTAAAAATTGTTCTGAAACAAATAAGAAAACAGCGTGTCAAGTTAATTAAATCTGAATACTAAAGAATAACTACTTTTTTCTTACCTTTAAAACCCCGTTGTTGTAATTTACTAGGCAAATAGCTAGATAGCTAGTAGTGGATCCAAGGACTAGAGCCACTGCTTCGTTTGGGTGATGAAAGGAAAAAGAAACCGGTGAAAGTTTTCATCCAAATGAAATCCTTTTATAAGAAAGCGAACAATTCCCCAGGCCGAAGAAAGTGTTGACACCGCCTCTGGTTAATATCTTCCTGTATTAAAAAACCCTTTTTCAGATTTTAAGTGAGGATATCCCATTCCATAATAAAGGAAATCCTCCCTATCATCTATGCGAGAATGATCTAACCTAAATTATGCTATGTATCTTTTTTGAGCCTCTCCATATTCTTTGGGATTAAAAATCCATGTTTCGTTTCGTTGTCTGTTTACGGTACATGCCTGCTAAAGCAATACAAAATATAAATCGAGCCTTTGGAAAAACACCTTTCACCAGCGTCCTTATTTTGATATACACATGTAACCTTTTCACCTTGCCGTTTACCGTGCAAGCTTTACTAGCTAGTGATAGCTATGGTGATGTTGAATACAAGATGAGATGAATAAGCAGCCATAAAAGTACAAAATTAGTCTCTTTTTATCTTATAATTCCCTTATATTCTATTGCTAGTAGATGCGGAGTTAATAAAAATTAGATGAAAAACTATAATAACTTGTTTTTTGTAAATTAGAAGGTTTAAAACTATATTTATGCATGGAATTATGAAGTTTTAAGATCTGTGATATAAAAGATGAATAATATGAGAGAAATATCTCTGCACAAAATAAATTATACCGCAATATTGTATTTTTTGGGTGAAAGTAATAAAAAGAATGAAAATAATTTTATTAATCAGCCAATCAATAATTTTGTACAAATATATTGCATAACCAGATACAAGAAAACAGATTAAATTGTAAATGAAGAAATGGCAATCACGAAATTTTATCAGTCTCATTTACCAATTACTAATTTGAGTTGTGATTTCAAATAACTTATTTTAAATCATGACAATAACACGGGACAAAAAATAAGGAATGTTTTTAAACTGTAGTTTCTAAACGCAGCTTGTCAGCAGCTGTTCGAAAGAATCCATCCTTCCATTCTTCAGGATCCAACCCCACCACATCCACGTAATCATCCTCCACCTTTTTCTTCCCTGGGGGGACGCGAGGCTGCTTCCCTTTTTCACCTTTGGAAGTATTCCCTGCTGGCTCATTTCTTTCCAAAAAGCCAATATTGTCAAAAATGCTTGACCTCCTTGCCTTGACCCGTGCGGGTGGCTGTTGTTTCTTCTGTGGACAAGGTGAATCCAGCAACTGTATAGCCCCAGCTTCTTCCCCTGGTGTTGACAACAACTTCCCAACTTTATTCAAAGCCGCTGCGGCATTGAAACGATAAAACAAGCCAGTTTCTTGGGAAGGTCCTGGTGAACTTTCAAAGCTGTTTCGTGGAGTCCGTGGCACCCGCCTGATTGTCCATTTGTGTTGTTTCCGCATCCTCTGCATTTCTTCAGAGTTTGGCTCACTCAAGTCGGTAAACGGATCTTCCAGGGCGGTTGGGGATGAGCTCCCCCCGGTATCTTTCACACAGGGAACCACCCACTTGTACCAATCCCTGTACATTTATTTCCTGAGCAAATACAAAAAACTTTTTAATGCATTTTTACATATCTATTTTGCAGCGTTTAAAACACTTACTTGTTCTTGGCTTCTATTAAATCCTTATAATTTTAATCGCTATTAATCTCCGTAATTGATAATTAGTTAAACTGAGAAAAGAACAGGTAAAAATAGAAACTTAAAGCAAACAAGAGACAAAGTAGAATGACGACCATCATCTTCGATGTAGAGATTTCAATATCATGAAAGGTTTTGCTTTTTAACGAAAAAATACGTGAAATCATGTCTTGACCAAGCTTTCTTTTTATTCCATCATATTTCACATTCTTTTCATATGAAATATCCTCCTTGAGTGTTGGAATAGACATGCGTCGATGTGTTTCAATACGCACTTGTATTTAATAGAAAGTTCCAGTTTTCAGAGGTTTTTTATTAAGTACTAGAATCTTCATGCTTTTGGCATATCGCATAAGAAATCCAGTGGAAAGTAAAGGAAATGTCCAGAAGGAAACTGTTTTGTTGTGGAAACTGAATGGTAAATGAAAATGTCTTTGGAGGAATGCACCGTTTGCAAAAAAGGGTGTTGACAATTTTAAAATAGGTAAGAATGGGAACATTAATGAGATCTGGAAGTTCTAGATATTGCTTTCAACTACAAACGAATACGATAATCCAACATTAATCCTATCTAACTCTTTAAGAAATATTTTTGCACTTGTTTACTCCAAGATCCAGTCATGTCCTTATAAAATCTTTGGAAAACTTTCTTTGCTGAAGCCATAGTCATGTAGCAAAGATCAAATTAGATCCAAACCTTGTAAAGGATAGGAAAATTGGATACAGAAAGGAAAATTCTAATAAGCTTCTACGGAAGGAAGTTTGTATGCGCACATGCCTTTCTTAGTCCTTTGTTGAAGGACACGCTGATACAAAGTGAAACGAGGTCATCGCCCACTCGTTTTCAAATTACCTGTGATTTCTCTAGAAATAGTTGTTTTTGCAAAAAATGCAATAATAAAACACAATTTTTCTTATTTTATGAAGTATTTTTTTATTTTTAAGGTCGAGTCATTAACAAAAAGTTAATAGCTTGATCTAATAGAAGCTTTACGTACGAAACAAACGTTTCCCTTTTTAAGTAAAGAAAAGTAGCTAAATAAATCCTCATTTCCAGCAGCCCTCTCACCTTCCTTTTCCTTCCCATCCATCCAACTTCGTTTTTATGCAATAAAATAAACTTGATTTTCTTCGAAGAGTCTCTCACTCTTGCCCCAGCATCTAAAACCATCTCACACCCCAAAAGGATTAAAAACGCACAAAGGAGGATGTTAATTTTAACAATGAAGTATAAAACGTAAAAGCTTCGAATGACAATGGTCACTAGTTGAATGAATACAACAAGGGCTCCCACACAAATAAGTGGGAGGACATTTTTGGAGAAAGCTTCATTTCCAACTTTGTTAAAAATCTGGAGTTGTTGATATTCTTTGTAAATAAGAATGAATTTAGAGTACCGAATCGGATGAAACCTTCCAAGGGTATTTTCTTTTAACTTGACTAAAGCCAAGTTTACGCTGGAAATGTAAATTAGGAGCAAAGCGCATAGCCAAACAGTTGCAAAGAAAGCTATGTACGAATAAATTAAGTCATTTAAAGCGTAAATTATTACAATCGGAAAGGAATCGTAGATTTCTGGGGGGAGGCATCGGGCAAGGAAGTAACGGCGGCTGTGTCGGCCTTGCAGGTGGAGAATAAGCGGCATTAAAGGTTGTACGTGGGAGAATAAAACTCCAAAGGCCAGAGTTGCCACGAATCTTGTTTTTATTCTTTTGTAATTTTTAGATTCACTCCAAAGTCCTAAAATTTCAGAAATTATTTGTCAAAATGGTTAATTAAATGAGTTAAATACAAGTTTACCTTGAAATGTTTGTCTTTTTTCCATTTTTACAAATATATTAAGTAATTCCGACCATTGTCCAGGGTTTAAAGCAAGTATCCAAAGGTAGACAAGTGCAGCCAGTCGGGAAAGGAAGTGGAAGTAAAAATCTAAAAATTCTTTTTGTGGAACTGTGGCCAAACTCACATGGAAGCTGGCAAATGTCATGAAAATGACATCTACTGTGTAACAAAATAGTTGTCCTAGCCAGAGCTGGATCTTTCGGTTGTTGGAAGTTGTACAAAGCTTTGTTCTGCCAGACTGAAAGATGCAATACGGAAGGATATTAAATGTCTGACAGGTTTCTATCAATAGGAAAATCCAATATTCCCAAGTTTTCCTATTGGGATGTGGAAATAATGCAGTTTTCGCTTGTTTGTGTAAAAATTTCATTTTTTGTGAATGAAAAGTTGTTCAGATGGACATGTTTGTGTGGCTCATTCCAATTGATGTTTGGGTGCATAGCAAGTTAAGTGGGCTAAAAACAATGAAATTAAATTTGTTTGTCAAAATTTAGATAAAAGGAAATGCCAATATGTTCAAAACAAGCAATTAAGTTAATTTAAGCAAAAATGTCAGCAAACAAACCCATTCAAGGTTAAAGCAAAAGAGTTGTTATCAGGTTTAATTCTATTCAATTTTCAAATTTTTGACCTTTATGTCTACAAAACTAAACATTTTGAGAAACGCTTTAGTAAATACTTGTGTAAGGGTTAAAGCTTATGCAAGTTTGATAAAATAAATTAAGCATAAACATTTCGTTTCATAGATAATTTACGCTTGTCATTCTGAGCAATGCACTTGGAAAAGTAACGAAGATAAAATCATGAGACAAGATAGTTCAAGGTTATGAGAAAACGATAAACCCAAAGTTGGATAAATTGTTGCTGTGAGAAAAGATTTCTGTCACATTCATCTTCTGATCTTGACACAGCATCTCTGTTTTCTCTTTTCATCTTCAAAAATGGAATTAACTCCAACCCCAAAGAATTTAAATATTCCACATAAAAAAGCAAAAATCGGAGTGGCTCAATACAGCTCCGTAAATTTTGATTTGGAAGGTTCCCTCCAGAAATTAGAGAAGATTGCTGAAGATGCAAAGTCCAAAGGAGTTCAACTTCTCCTCTTTCCCGAAGCATTTCTCTCGGGTTATCCCCACGGAGGGGATCTTGGCGCTGTTTTCTCCAATCATTCTTTAAAAGGCAGGAAAATCTATGAAATGTGGCATGAATCCGCAGTAGAAGTTCCTGGCCCAGCTGTAGACAGGATTTGCAAGGTTGCCAAGGAGACGGGAATGTTTTTGGTGGTGGGAGTGATTGAAAAAGAGCCGGTGTCGGCTACAATGTACTGTACTGTGGTGTTTGTGAAGGAGGATGGGACGTATCTTGGGAAACACCGGAAGTTGGTGCCGACTTCCTGCGAGAGGCTAACCTGGGGAAGAGGGGATGGCTCCACAATGCCTGTTTTTAACTCTCCTGCTGGGAAAGTTGGGGCTGTAACTTGTTGGGAAAATTACATGCCATTGATGAGAACTGCAATGTACGCTAAAGGTAAGGGAAAAGGTCAAAGGGTCATTAAAATTTATCAACTGGAATAATTTTTCAACTATTTTGGTTTTATTTAAAGGATTGCAAATTTACTGCGCTCCAAATGCGGACTGCACGGATAATTGGCAATACACAATGCGTCATATTGCCCTAGAAGGACGTTGCTTTGTCCTGGGCTGCAATCAATTCACACGTCGCTCTGACTATCCAGCGGACGTAGAGTTTCCGAATTTAATTGCAGATAAAGAAAAGGACTTTGTTTTGAGTAGAGGTGGATCCGTCATTGTGTCCCCACTTGGGGAGGTTCTTGCCGGACCAAATTTCACTTCAGAGGAGCTCCTCATTGCTGATATTGACTTGAATGATGTCATCAGAGGAAAATACGATTTGGACACTGTTGGACACTACAGCCGTCCAGATATATTCACTTTGTATGTTAATGAACGACCAAATCCTGGAGTTGTCAGGAGTTTACAAGAGTTGAAGCTTACAGGAGCTGTTGAAGGCTTTCAAGTTGAAGATGATAAGAAGGAAACTCAAAGCACAAAGTGAATGAAGTAACAAATGCAGAAAAAGTTTTAGGTTAAAAGTAAAATACAAACCTTGTCATTCATTAGTTCTGCAATTAAAAGAAAAAATTAACCGTTGCATCAAAAATTCATTATTATTCATCCGTTTACTTTTTAGCAATGATCGATCACTCATAATTTTAGTCTTCACCGAGCTTGTTGATCAAACAGGTTTTCATACTTGATTTTCGTCCTCTTCATTTAAAAATTCAATCAATGAGGAAAAATGAAACTGCTATTGTGCTGTGATTGCTTTTTGTCTCAAATGTTCCATATGCTAATTCATTATGCAATAATTTTATTCCCAATGATTGCTCAATTAAGGATAACCAACGGAAAATAATGCTAGTAAGGAATTCTTAACGAAATTGAATCAGTTTGAGTCAATTAACGATGGCTGAGCCAAGTGGAGGAGAAGCTGCTTATTCAAATTACCTTTCAAGAGTTTTAGCCGGTGTTGGCTGGACAGACTCTGGAAACTCGACAAAAATGAGAAAGTAAGAAAAACAATTTTAATGATTTTGCCAGTTGATTTTCTTGATTTTTACGTAGTATTGAAGAAGAAAATGACCCCGGTGAAGAGAATCTACCTTTACCTCGGTACGTGTCTCGAATACATGTAAATCCTGCTTATGAAGCTTCAGAAAGCGAAGGTGAAACGGAAGAAGCTGATAACGAAAATGAAACTCCAAGAAATCCAACCAACCATACCGATGGAATAGTGGAAAACGGAGGACTTCTTAATATTCCCCCCAGACGGCAAGCTGTTCCCCCAAACTCCATCCTATTCTCTAGTAACAGCAACAGCCCGTCAAATATCGGAAGTCCAGTTGGAGGTCAGCCGCGAGTTCCGCGTAAGCTTTCTTGTGGTATCTTTTGGAGGACAAGCTCGAAGGGCAAGCATCATCCCTTCAAATTTTAACTTGGAGAGAAGAGCTTCCCGTTCCATAAATCAGAAGAAACCTGCAGTGGTTGTTGTACGAGACGGGAAGAAAACTTATGGATCAAATGCAGCTCCAATTTTAAACGGATTTAACATGACAGTGGAGGAAGGGTCCATGTAAGACCAAGTAATAAAATCTCATTTTGTCCTAAAATACAAATTTTTACTTTTTGTTCAAGATATGCACTACTTGGAAGCAGTGGCTGTGGAAAAACTACAATTTTTATCTTGTATTGTTGGAGTCCGGAGTTTAGACTCTGGGGTTATTTATGTTTTTGGAAATAGACCTGGAACAAGGGGCTCTGGCATTCCAGGGAAGAATGTGGGATATATGCCGCAGGATTTATCTCTTTATGATGATTTTACTATTAATGAGACTTTGAACTATTATGGGTCATTGTATTGCCTTCCTGGAAAAACTGTGAGTGAGAATAGAAAGTGGTTGGTTGAATTTTTAGCTTTACCAGATCCAAAAAGAAGAGTTGGGAGCTTAAGGTACTGGCTTAAATGTAGAAATCGTTAAGTCTATTACATAATTTGTTGTAAAAATGTTGTTTTTATTGCAGCGGAGGACAAAAACGAAGAGTTTCTATTGCTGTTGCCATGGTAACTTTAATTAAATTGTCACTGAATGAAAGTTAATTTTTATATTAATTTGTTTTAAAAATTTGATTTTAGATACACAATCCATCACTGCTAATTTTGGACGAGCCGGTAAATATCAATACAATATTAATTGATTACTAACCAAAGAGATGAGTATTTTGAAATGTATTTCAGACTGTTGGAGTGGATCCATTATTAAGAGAAACGTAATAATATAAATTATTTATTTTCTTTATAATGTAAATTGATTATTAATTTTATTTTAACAGTATTTGGAAGCATTTGGTGGAACAAGCTACAAACCACAACACGACAGTTATTATAACAACGGTAAATGCAAATTACAAAGTATATTTTAAAAAGTTATAAAATTGCGTAATTTTGTCACTTGCAGCATTACATCGAAGAAGCAAAGAAATCCAACACGGTTAGCAAAAGTATAATAATAAAATAATAAAGATGTTGATTTTTTAATAATTTTACTATATTTTAAGATCGGTATAATGCGAAATGGCAAACTTTTGGCGGAAAAGCCACCAGCGGAGCTAATGCAAGAACATGACGCAACTTTACTGGAGGATGTAGTGTTAAAATTATGTAAGAAGGATACAGACGAATCAAAAAACCCAGAAACTATGAGCGTTGTAAGGAGGAAAGCGTTTGAATTACAAGCAGATTATATTTTCCCGATTAGCGACATACCAGAAAAACGTAAAAAAGAATAAAATTAACTCAATTTAGTGTTGCATAACCTAATCATGTTATTCTTGAAGGACCAATCATGGCAACAATTGAAAATGCCAACGGGTCATTCGCCGGACCAGCAATTGAGTCTTTGTGGAGGATATTCGCTCTGAGCAAAAAGAATGCCATGTTTTTCTTCAGGAATTACCTGTAAGCAAATATTAAATTAGTTAATTTCATAAAGTTACGTAATAACTGTTCACTTTTAGGCTCCTGTTCTTCATGCTTTGCATCCCCGCCGTTGAAATCATTCTTCTCTGCACAGCTCTTGGAAACGCGCCAACGTCAATTAATTTCGGAATTGTTAATCCAGAACTAAAATGGAATCATGTGAATACCTGCAAAGCGTTGCTAGATATACCCAAAAACTCCACGTGTAACCCGGGAGGATTCAGTTGCCAGATTTTGAATCTGCTTCCGGATGACACTATTAATCAAATATTTTATTCATCTGTGGAAGATGCATTTTATGCAGTCCAACAAGGCAAAATCTGGGGCTATTTATCCTTTCCTCCTCAGTTTTCGGTAGCTTATCATTCCAAAATAATTAAACCTTTGCCTTTGGAGCCTGCAGCTATTTCAAAAATAATCCAGAGCGCTTCCATAACTGTGGAAATGGACGAGACAAGTCAACAAATCACTGCGACAGTGAAGCATGTCCTCTTTAAAGCTTTTGAAACGTTTACGAAGGAGTTGCTTGTCAACTGTGGAAAGTCTCAAGAGTTTGGAGGGGTTCCTTTGAGGTTTGGAGAGCCAATTATAGGAACTGAGGAGGAAACGGGTGCCACGAAATTTATCGCGGCGGGTGTATCTAATTGCGTAATTTAAAAAGTTTACAATTTTACAATTTTTTCCAAAAAACAATTTAAAATAATATTTTTCTAGAATTTTCTTCTTCTTCCCATCCGTATTCACTTCCATCCAATACATTTTTGAAAAGAAGTTGGGTGCCATGGAAAGAATATTTGTCGCGGGGGTGCAAACTTGGGAAATGATGGCGGGGTTTTTAATTACAATTTCGTTTGTGTTGATGGCCCAAGTTCTCCTAACTTTGGTGATCATATCAACGGTTTTTGACATAACTGTTTCTTTTCTACTCTGCGCAATTTTAGGGATTCTCGTCGGTTTCGCTGGAATTTTAATGGTAAAATTATGTTTTTATTTACTATTTGGGATTTTTCAAATTTTATTTTGTTTTTCCAGGGATTTTTAATCGGTTCTGTGTGCAAAGAAGAAATTGAAGCTTCAATGGTCGGAATATCTTTATTTTTCCCTTTGGCCTTCCTTTCAGGGTTGTTTTGGCCAAAGGAGGGGATGCCGATCGGGTTCTTTTATTTATCTTACTTCATCCCAGGGCAACTTCCAGGGGAGGCAATGCGCTCTCTTATGACCAGAGGGTGGGGATTTGAACATAGCCACGTGTGGCCTGGATTCCTTGCTAGTGTTGGATTCTGCATTGTGTTTTGGCTGGTCACAATTTTTCTTCATAAAAAGAAATTGACGAGATGATGTTTAAAAATATGTTAATTCGTTAATATTTAAATGAATAAAACTTGATTACACAACGTTTCTTGCATTATCAATACTGGCATTTTATTCTCATAAGCTTGTGTCATTTTTGCTCATTTATTCCACACCCTAAA
>JAANSO010003152.1:0-11998 GCA_036507315.1 Lepidocyrtus fimetarius | reverse complement strand
CCAAGTTACAAAATTTAAAAAGGGACACAAAAAACCTGTCATCAAACAAGAACAGTCTCCGTTGGAGGATGAATCCAATGTGGAAATGAACTGTGACCCTCCTTCTCCTCCCAGTCCATCTTTTCCAGATTACGCCGACTCTGAACCATCATCCTCTTCAACTCCACAAGATACTCCGGGAAAGTATTTCGCTGACGATACGTCGCCACCTCCGTCTCCGAATTCAACTGCTGGCCACCTGGAAGACGTAAAGTTTATCGAATATTCTTCTCTTTCAACGCCTCAGGAAAGTGAAAAACTTTCGCTTAAGCCGCCACAAAAAGTTACAGCGGGCATTTATCACACTAGAAACCCGTCTACCGGAATGTACGAGTGTAAAAAATGTGACAAAAAATCAAAATATCGTCGCACAATTGCAAATCATTTTAAAAGTGTTCATTTAAAGCTGAGGCATAAATGCGACATCTGCAACATTTCCATTTTTAGGGAACTACGTGTTCTAGCCCGACACAAAAAAACTTGCCAGGAAAAACTTGAAATAAAAGCAGAATTGGAAAAAGAAAGGAAAAAGTTTCAATTTGTTTGCAACGAGTGTGGAAAAAGGTTTGAAGCGAAACACAGACTTTCTCAGCATCAATTGATTGCACATAAAAATTTTTCCCGTTATGCTTGTGACCTCTGCGATAAGAAATTTCATAAGTCGCCGAGATTGAAACAACACAGGGATGCAGTTCACTTTGGGAAAAGATTCAACTGTGGATTTTGCAGTAAAAGCTTTGCGTATAAAAGCGATATGCGAGCACATGAAAGAAAATGTGCGAAGAATTTGTCATTAAAAGAAGAACCAAAGGAGAGTCTTCAGACGGAGTCAGTCCCACAACCCATATTTATAGAGGAAACTGGCAGGTACCGTTGTCACTCTTGCACCAAAACATATGCTAATCCTTTCCAAGCTCGCCTTCACTACAAGAGTCTCCATCTGGAAAAGAAATTTAAATGTGACCTGTGCAAAATAGCAGTTTTTTTGGTCCCTCATGCCTTACAACATCACAAGAAGACTTGTCTCGACACTTTACAGCAGCGTTTAAAAGATTTAGAGCTGCGAAAAAGCTTTCAGTTTCAATGCCAGACCTGTGATAAAAAGTTCAGAACCCAGGCCTGTCTCACAACTCACACAATTGTGGTTCATGCAACCACCCGAAGATTCCGATGTGATCGTTGCGAGAAAAGTTTTAAAACGGGGCGGCACTTGCGGGCTCACATGGATTCTGTCCATCTGAAGAAAACTTATCCTTGCAAGTTTTGCAATAAACGTTTTGGACATCGTAGCCTTTATGAACACAAGAAAATTTGTGGAATGAAAAATAAAGTGATAAAATTGGAAGTAACCGGAAGTTAAGAAGTATCTAGTAGACTTTCCATTCACAGTAACAGGGATGGTCAAAACTACTTCATTGAATTTTTACCGTTAAAGCACGCATATCTACCTCTTCAATCTCTCTTTTCAATATCTCAGTTTATTTCTACGAGAAAAACTACGCAACGAGAAATCAGGGGCTAAGATTCGGAGTAACCGGAAGTTAAAAACTAATCGTGAGTAGTATCTTATAATAGCATACATTATTTATTTGCTCATTTTTTAAAGTTTACTTCCTCTACTGTAAACATTTTTATGGTAAATAAACATTAAAATTCATCTAACTGTATTATTTTCTTTGTTTGAAGGAGGTGAAGACACAAAAAAAGAAAACAAAGCCAACTTGAACATATTTTAATACGAAAACAGTTTCTTGCTCACTTCTGTTCCTCTTTTATCCTGTAAACATAGATAAGTAAAAAATCTGGTAGAAAACACAGAGCTTAAGCAAGAAAAGCAAAAACATATGATAGGTCGTGAATTACTCTGTTTTGTTTGTCTTGCTTGCATTTAGAACCAAAGGCAAAATTTTAGCTCTTGTATTTATAAAAACAAATGTTAACGGTGTTTAACTGTGAAAAATTATCGATAATTACTAATTACTGATTAGCAAAAATTAAAACAGGTACGGGACTATTTAACCTAAAATTTAGAAAAAATTGCAAATTTACAAATTGAGAAGGAGGAAACTTGACAAAAGTTAACCAAGAATAGAATAAAATGGAAGGTGTCCGGAAAAATGGAGCATCTGTTAAAAGACTAAACACGAAGGGATGCTGCTTTCTCTGTTTGCAAATTGAAGATGTGAGTAGGACGGATGTTGACAACCTTGAAAAGGTCGCCAAATCCTGTTCAATGCGCCAACTTTTTCGTCACCTTCAAATTAACGAAAACTTTGTTAATAAAAGTTCGGATTCTTTTGCTAAAGTAAAGGGTGAATTAATTGAAGTTAATCTCTGCAAAACATGTCGGGAAATTAATGACAACGTTGAAAAGATTTGTCAGAAATTGGAGACACTCAATCTGGAATTAAATTACATGTTGGAATGTATTCACACTCGAGTAACAGACTCTCAGCAAAGGATTCCAATCTTGTGCAGAATTATTCACGGAGGATGACAAGTGACTTTGAGGCGTTATCTCAACTGGCATTTGTCGACAATTTGAGGAAAGAAGTTGCAAAAGAAAGTAAGATATATTAGTACTTACTTAAACACTTGCGGAAATAAAGACTAAATGATTGTTCTGTTATTAAAAATTGTATATTTTATTCACCTTTGTAATTTTTAAAGGTTCAAGAAAGTTGAATGTTCCCCGTCTCCAGATTATTTTGACCAGGGCAGATATTCAACCAATTAAAACAGAAAATAATGACACGCTATGTGGTAGCAATGACAGAGATTTTTCGGGAAACTATTTCGCCAACGAAATCTCGCCACATCCATCTCCAAATTCTGCTACAGGTCACGAAGAGGACCTTAAGTTTAGCAAACCTTCTGTTTCAACTTTAGCAAAACATGAAAAGCTTTCCCCGTCGCATAAGTCGCCAAGTAAACGAAAAACCAGTATATATTATACAAAAGACGTTTCTGCCGGAATATTCCAGTGCAAAAAGTGTGACAAAAAATCAAAAAACTGCACAAACAATTACACATCATTTTCAAAGTGTTCATCTGAAGCTGCGGTATCAATGTGACATCTGCAACATTTCCGTTTTTAACAAGTTATCTAGCCTAACCTCCCACAAAAAAACATGCAGGGAAAAACTTAAGAAACAATTAGCAAAAGAAAAAGATCCACGGTTTAAATATATTTGCAAATTTTGTGGGAAAAGGTTTGAAGCGTATAAAAAACTTACAGATCATACAAGGTGGGTGCATAAAAACGCAAATCGATTTCAATGTGACCTTTGTGATAAAAAGTACAACAGCAGGCGTGCGCTGAAGAATCATCAAGATGTTATCCACCAGTCAAGAAAGCTCAAGTGCAAGGACTGCAATAAAATGTACAAGTACATGGATTTTAAAAAACACGAGAGAAAGTGTGTTGAAAAAGTTAAAATTAAACTGGAACCCGGTGGATCTGAATAGCAGGACTGTTTGAGGCATTTATTAAAAAACGAAAATTACTTTTACTGTTACATTAAAAGTTAATTGACAGTTTTATTTTTAATTTTGTTCAATAAATACTGATTTAATAAAAGTATGATACAATATTTTTTGCATCTATCCTTACCTGTACTTCCGTTGAGTTGAAGGGATTAAGTGCCCTTGTCTAAATCATTTATACTGAATGGCATTTTGAGATGACAGTTGCTGACTGCTTTGTCTATTCACATTGAAAAATCTAAAATAAACGAGACATTCAAATGAGCAAGTACTACAGTTCACTTCAAGTCAGCTGTGTTCCTTAATTAGTTTGTTTGAATATTTGTAATTGTACAGGTGTCAATTGTAAAAAAATAAAAATTGTATACCTTTTTGGCGTATGTCCTTAAATACTTGTTGAAAACTCTGAATTTTAATTTTTGTGTTCAAAAAACGTTAAAAATGAATTTATCTTGGACAAAAACTAAAACCCTATGTAGAAAACTAAACACAAAAGAATTTTGCTTTCTGTGCTTAAAAACTACTAAACCTGAAGACAATGAAGAGTTGGGAGGGATTATCGCCGATCCTTCCCATACGAAAATAAATAAATCAGTTTCATTGCTTTGTGTCCGTCGTCATTTAAAATTAAACTTGACTGAAATCTTTCAAAATACATCCTCGGCAGTGCCAGAAGAAATCGCAGTTGATCTCTGCAACGGTTGCGAAAATGTCATCAGGAAATTCTCAGTTTTATTCCAGGAATTGGAAAAAGTGCAAATGGAAATGGATTATCAATTGGAGAAAATTAACCTTTGCATTTCTGAAGGAGCACGGAGGCCAGAGTTGGTTCAGGAATATTCTAAAAGGATGACCAGCGATGTCGAGACCTTGTCCCAACTTCCACACATTGATAAAATTAGAAAGGAAATCTCACAAAAATGTAACTATTTTTATTTAGTTTTTTCATTTACAGTTGGCTATATTTCTTCTAATAAATTTTTGGTTTACAGGCTTAAAAGTAAGAATTGGCTCGCATCAAAGAGTGGAAATGTCAAGGCTGAAGATTGAAAACATCACCCCTCCAAATCTTGAACTAAATGAGAGTGATATTGAGGATCCTGACGGTGGACCGGATTCAATTTTCAGCCCTTCCCTAAGCCCTGTTACGGTAGCTTATTACGACGATCAGCCACTTGTTGAGGCTGAGGTGAAGCTCGAATTCCATAAAAATTGCAAACCTCTAACACCTCCAGAAACATTTTTGCGGGATTCATCAACTGGAAAATGCTATGACAAAACATTTGAAGCAAAACGAAATGCTGAAGTTCATTACAAAAACGTCCATCTAAACAAAAGGTGGAAATGTGACATGTGCAATGTGAGCCTGTCTAAAAACTATATAATGAGGCACAAGAAAAAATGTAGAAAAATGATTCAGCGACAAAGCGAAATGGAGCGGTCCCGACAACATTTCAAGTTTCAATGTGCCACCTGCGGAAAAAGATTTCCAGCCAAATTTTTACTTCAAAGTCACCACAGAGTGGTACATTCCAACTCGCAGTTTGTATGCGGCCCGTGCAACAAAACATTTAAATGCCATCGATCATTTCAACGCCACAGGAAAAACATTCATCTTGCTATTGCTGTTTGCTGCAAGTATTGTAATACAAAATTTAAAACTGATGGAGCCCGCAACTATCACCAAAATAAATGCCCGCAGAGGTCCTTATTGAAGACAGAGGGTAAATCAGCCCTACAATCCTTGTTGAGAGATGAAACTGGCAATTATCATTGTCCCTCTTGCACCAAAACATATCCGAGGTCTGACACAGTTCGCCTTCACTACAATAGTGTCCACCTGAAGAAGAAGTATAAATGTGACCTGTGCAAACTTGCCATTTTTTCCGAGCCCTATGGCTTAGCATCGCACAAAAAGACCTGCCTGGATACTTTACAACAGCGATTAAAAGATCGAGAGTTGCGAAATAGTTTTCAGTTTCAATGCCAGACCTGTAGCAAAAAGTTCAGAACCCCTAAATATCTCCGTACTCACATAAATGCGGCTCATTCAAGTCTCCGAAGATTCCGTTGTGACCAATGCGACAAAAGTTTTAAAACGGGGCGGCATTTGCGGGATCACAGGGATTCCGTGGATTTGAAGAAAACTTATCCTTGCAAGTTTTGCAATAAAATTTTGAAACTTGCTAGCCATTACAAGCACGAGAGAAACTGTGGAATGAAAAATAAACGGACAAAATTAGAAGTAACCGGAGTCTGAAAACTTGTGAAAATTACCATTTAATTAATGTTCAAATGCACGTTCCATTACGATTATTTATTTGA
The DNA here is from genome assembly GCA_036507315.1 of Lepidocyrtus fimetarius. NCBI lineage: Eukaryota > Metazoa > Arthropoda > Collembola > Entomobryomorpha > Entomobryidae > Lepidocyrtus > Lepidocyrtus fimetarius. The sequence goes on along the minus strand of JAANSO010003152.1, from coordinate 6,148 downwards.
AAGAAGAAACACTTATTCTATCACTTTCTTCTCCAGGGGAAATCAAATTCAACGCATCGCCGGAAGAATACTGGGTGGTGTTAGCTAAAGAAATGGATACAAACTTCTGCTTTATTTGGAACCATAGCCAGTGTGAGAGTCGATTTGACACCAGAATGAAACTTTTAGGTCATGAATTGTATGTACATCGGAATGCAAACATGTATCCTGGACACCTTTGCCACAAAAAATTAAATGAGTCCAGATTGTTGAAAATTCACGTTGACAGAGTGCACCTCCGTAAAAAATTTCTTGTAGATTTTGTACTCAAAACTAAACTTGTAGGTATCAAACGACAGCGCGCGCATGAGAAAAATGCAAAATTACAATTAAACTTGAACCAGAAGTAAAAATGATAATCTAATTAGTGTTTGTGTAATCATAATTATTATTTAATTAAAAGACCATTATTATTGTCTTGTTTTATTCAAATTTAATGAGCAGTTAAATAAATAAAAATGGTGAATTATTTTACAACATTTTAGTAATCGTAAAAATGTACATTTTTAGTAGCACAAAATATCATTTAAACGATTTTACTTTCCATGAATATTCCGTTCATGAATTGTCCTCACAGAATTCCTGCAAAACGCCTTATCACAATACCGACAAGGATAAGGACGTTCCCGAGTATGAACTATTAAATGCTTTTTGAGGATCCCACTTCCACTGAACCTTTTCGAACACACCTTACATGAAAAAGGTCGTTCCCCAGTGTGCGTTCTCAAATGTTTTTTGAGGTCTCCACTTCCTGTGAACTTTTTCGAGCACACTGTACACGGATAAGGCCGTTCCCCAGTGTGAGTTTTTGTGTGTTCTCTGAGTCCTCCCGGAGTTCCAAATTCCTTTCACATATTTTGCACTTAAACTCCTTTAATTTCAAATGTGTGATCCGAATATGTAAACTGAGACCTCTCGCGTCAAAATATTTTTTGGGACAGCGGTTGCATTTAAATGGTCTTGGCCTTTCTTCTTTTGGTTGATGAATTGTCCCATGCGAGGCAAGGGAATATTGGCAACTGAGCTCGTTTCCACACTTATTGCAAATATAAGGCTTCTCTTGGATGTGAGCTCTTAAATGTCGCTCGAAGTCCCTCACATTAATCAACCCCCGCTCGCAAAACACACAGTGATGGTTACTTTCAAGCCCTTCGTTGTGAACTGCTTGAATGTGATTTCCAAGACCGCTTCTGGTGGTAAATTTGCTTTCACAGAGTTCACATTCATGCCATTTGAAATCTTCTTTGTGGGTCTGCTCGTGAAGGTCGCGAGTACTTTTCCTTTTAAATTCTCTGTCACATTTGGAGCAATTGTAAATTTTGCCGGAATGAAGCGATTCCTCGTGTTCTTTCAGTCTGCAACGAAAGCGGAATTTTTTTCCACATTTTTCACATTTGTAAGCAAATTTTGATTTGTCCTAGGGGGAGTTAACATTTAAAATTTTATTGCTTTAAATCTATTTTGAATAAAAACTTTTTATTTTTGCAGATATTTGAAATTCTTTAGCTTACCATTGCATTGATTAAATTTCAAGCTCCAACGTCATTGAAATATTCAATGCTTTTGTCGAATGATTTTGAAAGAGTTATATGAATATTTTTTTAATTAAAAATAGGTTTCGGTTTAGAGAGAAAAGTAAAGGATGCCTGTTTTCACGGCTGACTATCGACTATGTTAGTCCATCCATGCTTTAAAATCTCTTTCTGTCCTATTCAATTGCAAGATAAACAGTTTAAGTCTGGCTCAGTTGCGTGCCCAACTCATTCCTGTTAATGAAATTACGTAATCAGGTGAACAAAACGGAGAAAGTCTAGATTTTATTAATGAAACATATTTGCAGAGATTAATTTCAATTTTATTTTTGATATTTTCTAGAAATCAATTTAGAATTCCCAGGCACTTTGTTTACAAGAAAAAATTGATTAAAATGGAGTCCATTCGTAAAACAGAACCAACGCGGAAACTAAACACGAAAGGATGTTGTTTTTTATGTTTAAAAACTGAAGATATAAATCAAACTGAAAAACTTGAAGGCAATCAAATATTAAACTCAATTTCAATTCTACCCCTTCTTCGTCATCTGCAAATTACAGCTCAATCCTTAAATGGAGGATTATTTGGAGAGGATTTTAAAAAAGAAAACATTCAAGTGGACCTGTGTGAAAACTGTGGGCATTCGATTAGTAGATTTTCAGTTCTATTTCAAAATTTGGAAAAGATTCAGTTGGAGATGGACTATTTCTTGGAAAGGATTCATAAGAGCATTTTGGAATCAGCAAAAGCTCCCGAACTGGTACAGAATTATTCAAAGTGGATGACAAGCGATCTTGAAGCTTTATCCCAACTTGCATTTGTGGACAATTTAAGAAAACAAATTGCAAAAGAAAGTAAGATTGACTTGAATTCAATATTAATTGCAGACTGAATAAGCTTTTGTTTAACCTTTCGCTACTGAAATTTGTAGATTGAAATAATTTTTGTATTTTTGAAGGTTTTAGGAAGTCCACTGTTCAACGTCTCCAGCCAGTCTTGGCCCGGTTAGAAAGTAAACTGGTTAAAACGGAAACTAATATAGAAACTCCAGAACACTACTTTTGTGATGAAAGCTCGCCTCCTCCCTCTCCAAACTCATCCGCAGTTGTTAAGTATGTGGAAGAAGTTAAGCTTGAAAAGGCGTCTACTTCCAGTTTCGAAGAACAAAATTCGTCGCATTCGTTATTTAAACAGAAGCTCGTAATTGAGAAAAGAAGCAAATATTCTAAGAAACAAACTACCGGACTGTATAAGTGCACAAAATGTGATAAAAAATCACATTGTCAACAAACAATTGCAGATCATTTTAAAAGTGTTCATTTGAAGCTGAGGCATAAATGCGATATCTGCAATATTTCTGTTTTTAGCAAACTGTCTACTTTAACTTTACACAAAAAAACTTGTTGGGATAAGCTTGAGAAAAAATTGGCAAAGGAAAAGGATCCAAAGTTTAAATTTATTTGTAAAATATGTGGGAAAAGGTTTGAAATAAATTCAAAACTTAAACGTCATATATTTTTGGTGCATAAAAATCACAAGCGGTTTCAGTGCGATCTTTGTGAAAAAAAGTATTCCAGTAGTTCGAAGCTGAAGAGTCATCAAGCGGCTATCCACCAATCAATAAAGTTCTACTGCAAAATATGCAATAAAATGTACAATTACAGAGATAATTTCAAAAGGCACGAGAGAAAGTGTAGGGAAAACCTTAAAATTAAAGTGGAGTCGGTTGAGTAAAAATAAAATGACTTTGTTTAATTTATTTCTAAAAACATTTTCATTTAATTCATTCAAAATTATTAATGGACATATATATTAATTTTTGTTCAATAGTAAACCAATAAACATATTTTTATTCAACAATTTTTAAAAAAAATTGGAACTTGAGGCATTTTCCGTGTTATTTCGCAATGCATAAAACCTTTCTTTATTCTCCAAAATAATATTTTTGTGTAAATATTTTGCAGCTTAAAAGGGCTACTCATCGAGAAGGAAAACTACTTGGTATTTTTCCATTCCCAACTGAGGCAGTATAATCCTTTGAGAAAAAGCTCAATTTAAGAAATATTCCATTTCTAGACTATTTTTAGTTTTGTAAGAAGATTAATTTGACGGGCATTTTGCACTTTTCACAAGAATGGAATTTTTGTGCATGTACCATTTAAAGCAGACTTTTCCCCTATAAAATGCTTTGCTCCGGAGAGAAGACTTCATTTTGTAAAATAATTTCGAGCTGGTTACATTTCAAGATTTCTTAAGATTTTAAACTTTTCTAGTAATTTTTCACAATTTTAAAATAAAAATGAGTTTCATTTTACTTCTCGGGCTTATCTCCTTTGGAGGATTAACTTCCGCTTTGGACTTTCAAGGCGCGAGGGAGCGAGCATGTGAGGAAGTGACGCCTGTTGAGTTCAATACAACTTGGGTAAGCTTAAAAACTTTATTTAAGTATTTAACTGTGAAATTAATTTAATGATGATTAAATTTTTTAAAATATTTTTGTCCCCAGGCATTGAAAAACACACTTTACTTCAATTACATGAGCCGGATCCAACTCTACTACGGCGCCGGCCAGTTAAACCTCCCATTACCCCCAAAGAAAATAATCGAAGGGTCAATCTACTACGATTCCTGTATGAAATGGAACTTCAAAAATGAAACATTTCTAACCATTACCGGTTACAACGGTGAAAAATCCGTTAGCTACACGCTAATTCCGTTGAACGAGCCAGGAAAAGGAAACAACTTTAAATCGAATTCATGGCCGGATGCTCCAGGAGGACGGGGTAATATAAGATTTACATTAACTGACGGGAAGACATTTGCGGTGAAAGTTGTATGCTATGCGGACGGGGAGTTCACCTGGGGCGTTTTGGCTTCCATCCCGAAGCTTCCTCAGGAAACTATTGAAGAGATTACGGCGCACGTGGTCGGGCTAGGATTTAGTGAAGAGTATTTTACCGAGTTGAGATTTGATAATTGTGATTAAATTTTAATCAAAAAATAAATATTATACAAAAACCTCAGGAAAATGTTTTTCACGTTAGATAACATTTTTTCATGCATTTCATACTTAAATTGGTTATTTAAATAGTAATAGCATATTTAATTGGAAATTGACGTTACGAAAGCAAGTAATGTTTGTAACTTTGAGCATTCTCTTTCTTGTTTCACTGCGCTTAAAACCTTTTTTCATTCCCAATCTGTTTCCATTCGATCTCTTCTTCGCCATCTTCACATCCCTGCATCTAAAAATACTCCAAATTCTAATTGGCAAGATATTCTCGCAGAATTGTGTAAATCATGTACGTAAATCATCTTTAGATTTTCAGCTTTATCCCAGCAGTTGGAAAAAGTTCAAATTGAAATGAGCTATTTACTGGAGACAATTCCTCTTTGCATTTCCACCTAAAAAGAGGATTCCAGCCGGGTTCAGAAATATTCAAAGCGGATGACAAGTGATCCTGAGGCCTTAATGCAACTATCATTCGTGGATAATTTAAGGAAGGAGCTTGTAAATAAAAGTAAGCTTTGACTTTTAAATATTTTAGTGAGCTTTTTAACAGATTTTTATTTTTAGGTTTGAATGAGACGATTAAATCCCCCCGTTAAGGAAGAAGGAGCAGACTACAACGACGAGGAAATTTTTGAAGACTCGGCTTGTGAAACAATGAATCATGGAGTGGATGACCACGCAGACCAAACATCCAAAGAGTCATCACTTCCGGAAGTTAAAATTGATTGGAACACCTCAGGGATTCAAGAAACAGAACAAGACTAATTAAGTCTTGAAATCCTGGTTTAAAATGATTTTAAACCAGGAGGAAATGGATTAGTGTTTGTGGAAGAATTTGTGTTATGGTCTGTATAGCAATGGTTTACGCGATCTATTCAGAAGTTATGAGAGAGATTATGCTAATACGAAATGAGATAAGGATGAGATCTTTGGTAAAAATGACTGAAAAGGTGGTTTGACTATGAGAATTGAAAACTACAGAACGTAAAGAAACAAACTCAACTACAGATAAGGAGATTTACATGGTGTAAATGAGGAATTGTCTCATTTATTCTGACGAAAAACAACTCACAGGCATTAAAAACTCCTCAATGAGGAGAAAAGCTTTGTGCTAACTTAAATTAAATACGCGGTATTTGCTCTTTCGTGAATTAACGGAGGTATCGGTGATGGTGATGATGGACCCTTGACGGCGGCAACGGCTCAGCCCTACAGGATTTACCCACCCACAACTCTCTCACCCTCCCAACCCAATCCACCCAGAACAACCACCCGCTTTCTGAGATTTCCCCAGACTTGTTGCCCTCCATAGTTCCCAAACTCCCAAGGCCCTTGACGTTCCCAGAGTTGAATGTTCCCCGGAAATGTCCCAAGTTGCCCCCAGGAATAATATTAAATAAACTACATGACGGCTTGATTCGTAAAATGTTTAAATGACAAAAGTTACTGACAATACAAAGACAAAATTACGAATGACGAGAACAACGGCTCAGGGTTCCTTTTATAGGGGGACCCTGAGTCGAGTGGTCACGATAAAACAATAGACCACTTCGACTTGAAGTT
>JAANSO010003151.1:0-12000 GCA_036507315.1 Lepidocyrtus fimetarius | reverse complement strand
TTTGGTTAAATTCTATCAGGTATTCAAACAGGATCTGTTGAAGGACAATGGCGAGCTTTCACCAAACATTGGGGAAATTTTGGTCTCTCTCTGTTACAACGGGAATATCTCACGACTCACCGTGAGTGTCTTCGAAGCAAGGGGGATCAAGGTAGGAAAATTAAATGCTATCATTAAGAAATCACTTCCTTAACCGTCTCTATATTATTCATTCTAGTCTTACTAAAAACTTGAGTAATTTATCAACAAAAGCTCCAGATGCTCTTGCATAAATTTCTTATAATTTGTTTTAATTAAAATTTACCTCAGTCTTGAAACCGTCTTAAGTAACGAGGTTGTAGAAATGCGAGCAAAATCAAGTCTTTCGAAACTGACCTAGTCTTTTAGGCAAACAGTGTTAGTTTACTAATGAAAGTAAAGTAGAATGGAAAGATTACGTAATTTTTTATAGAACCCATTATACATAATGATTACGTCATGCATTAAATGAGAACAGTTAAAATCAGCATAGCATATTTCATAAAAATTAGTCAAAATTCAAAATGTACAGTTGTCTTCTTTGTGGGTGTTTAAACGAAAGTTTGAAATACGGTGTAGGTTATGTCATTTTTGTATTGTGTAAGTTTGGATCCTACAAATATTACAAAAGTGATCCAATTCAATTCAAAGTGAAGATTTAACATACCACATACTGCTCCCAATTAATAACCAAATATTTATTCAGAGTATACAATGACAAAATTAAGGGGAAAGTAGCAAATAAAATCTATTATGAAAGGTCACAATAATTAGGTCGTCTAATTATAAGCTTGGTTGGGAGCTGTGGTTGCATTTCTTAAAAAGTCATCCAAACCCCATTTTTTTGTTGGTTTGGGTGCCAAGATGAAGAAAAGGAAAACAGGTTTGCTGTACAACGGTTGAATAAGTTCTCTCTGAAACGTGACTTAATTTGAGGTTAACTTGTTCGGAAGTGAGACGGAGAATTCTCCGAATTAATTACTGACACCTGTCGACCCTCTGTTAACAAATTAGGTTTTAAACGGAAAACACGTTAGGTTTGGGGTTTGGTTAGTGGCTCAAGTGACGGAAGGAAAGCATTTTCTTGAATTCTCTTGGTTTCTAAAAATTCCCCTTTTTGGTTAATTTTCCAGTCTCGCGAGTCCGCCTCCGGTCTCTACTGCAAAATAGCTTTAACCCAGCATACGAAAGTGATGAAAACCAAGAAAACGGAAGTAGCGCAGGTAAAACAACTAATTATTAATTAAACTCAACACTTTTACTGTAATTATGCAATATTTTACCCTATTTTATGTTTTGCAGTTCATTGGATGCCGAGCCAGTTTTAAGGAAAGCTTTAATTTTAAATTAAGCTCGGAGTTGTTGGACACGGCGTCCGTTTCAATTCAGTTGATGTACGCCCAACCAGGCTATAACAAAGGTATTATTGGTCAGGGTACGGATGTGAACTTTCTTTTTCTTTCTTCATCTTTGCCTCTCTCTAAACTGCTTTGCTTGTGTAGTTTTTTTAGTACCTTTCTCTCTCTTCTTTCTTCTTTCTTAATGTTATCTACATTTAACTACAAATCTTATATTTAATTAGGTTTTCTTCCATCGTTGTTGAAAACAAATCCATTAAAACATTTCATAACACAATAAAAACAGTACTTTCTGTCTTTTAAGAACGAAAATCTAATTTTTCTTATTAAAAACCCGTCAGAACCCCCGTTGCTATTTATTTATTGCATTACCCCAAATAAAAACTTGTATTTGTCAGAAAACAACGGGTTGCAGAGAGCTTTCCTCAAAAAATAGATGAAAAATTATTAATGAGATTTGCAGTGAAGTAAAACTATGGATGATTTCAACTTCTATAGAACTTTCAAATAAGTCATTTCATGTCTCTCTCCATTAGATCAACCTGCTGGAAGAATTGTTCTCGGATCATTCATGTTTGCACGAGGTAAAGGACTTGAGCATTGGACGGAAATGGTTTCAAAACAAAAGGAACAAATTCAACACTGGCATGCTGTATCGGAATAGAGAGGAAAAGAGCCCAAAGCAAATTCTCCTTTTTTTGAAATGCAAGTGGATTCCACACAACTTTTGCCAAAGAAATAGTTTAAAAGTATTTTATAAAACTTGTTTACCTTTCTTCTTCACTCTATTTTCCCTTCAAGTTTAATCATTGCTGGAATAGGCAAGAACAAAGCTGGAACTCCGCATTTTCTCTTGAAACGTAGAATAAAAAATGTCCAAGTAAATAAGTACTAAAGATAAACAATGCCAGGTTTTATAAAATAGCTCTTTAACATAACAAACGTAATTAAAAATACTACGCAGGTATAGAAATGCACGCACGAAATCTGTAAATCTATCCAACTTATTATTATAAGAACATTTAAGACGACATTTAAGATTAAGACGTTTTTGAAAGGTTGAAATGTATACTTTTGTAACCGTCATATTTTGACGCGGTGTTTAATTCATAAAAGATGGGCGTGAGTAGACGTCATCCGTTATTCCGTTAGTAAAAGTATCCGGTTCGCTTTTAAGTTTTTTTCAGATAAATATGATACGTTGTAATCTAAAAGTACTTTTTATACGTACTATATAACCTTTAAGGAGTCCGTACTTTACAAACATTTTGTGTTTTGTTAGCATGTTTTATGATATTTTGTAACAAAATCCGTTTGAAAGATAATATTTCCCGAAAAACAGAAAACTATACATAACGACAACGACCTGTGAAGAAGCTTTCTTTGCAATTCTAGAAGGATTTTGAGTATATTGAAAACATGTCACTGTTTATGTCAGTCATTTATGCAAACTCTGATGTGGTTTTAGTTATTAAACCAGAAAATTCTTATTATCTCGTTAGAAGTTGGAGTAAGTATTACGTATTCTGATATTTTGTTCGATTTTTGAAGAAAGAGTTGTTTTTTAAATGGCTAAATTAGTCACAGAAGAGAAAGCTATCAATGATTGACCTCGTTTGACCTGAGAATTGAAGTGAGGATTGACGGAAAAATTGGCAAAACAATTTTGGAATTGGAAATGATTTTAGAAATGCGGAAGTTTCTATTTTCAAATAAGAACGCAGTTTTACCCAAAAAATGTTTTCTGTAAGACATTCAAGCGAGATGAATAAGCGTCAAATGTCACCTTCATTTTCTCTTGTTATTTTCTTTTGTAGTTTTATTTGTTATTCAAAATATTTTCTGAGAAACTATCACGTGCGCTTCATTAACTTGAAAATATGAATAAAATCATATTCTCTTCTGATTTATGAAAAGATAACGCATGAATGAATACAAAATAAGACTTTCTTACTTTTCAACTTCAAAGCTTCAACTCTTTAGTTTTTAATTACGCGGATGAATGCGTATAGTAATTGTAGATCAAAATTGAACATTGTAAAAGATGGCAAGAGTGTATAAAAAGTAATAATTAAGTCTAAATTACGTAGTCATTAAGATTTAAAGAATATTTAAGATGTGGAGCATGGAAAATTGCTGCGGTATGATTAAAGAAACCAAGGTTTTTTGAAATTGTGGGCCCAACCAATAAAAATGTAATTAAAACCCCTGTTCTGGGTGAGATTTATTCGCACTTAATTGCATTGTTTAAAAAGTAAAACACGCTATTTTATATACAAAGCTAGTTTATAAATTTTCAATACTTTAGTCTAACTTTAAAAAATAGTTAAATATTGCTTAAAATAATAAATCACAAGTTTTTGGATACATAATTAAAAAATACAAAAAGTTACATTACTTACATTAAAACTAAAGTTACTTTGCTACCTGGGAAAGTTGGATTGAATGTTGACGTAGACATTTTCATATTTACCTGAGGAATGTGCCGATTTCTATTACCTTGCAAAACTGCTTCAATAGTTAATTTTAATCTTTACTATACTCATTACTGTTAAGTGTGCTAATTAAGTATTAAAATACGAGGCCGCTGATGCACATTGAATATTTGAAAGGGTTAAATCTTTGGAATGTATTGTATAAGAAAAATATTTACAAATCTTATGAATAGTTAGCTAAATGCACAAAAAATTTAAGTGGATAATTAGCTATCTTAAATGTTACTTTAAAAGTTTTAAAACAACATTGAGATACGAATCGCTCTAAAATGGGAATGCTTTGAAAACCGTTTCTCCAACCGGGTATATATTTGACATTTTAATTAAATTGTTTGAGGAAACGCTTTTGTAATTCGTAAATAGAGGTTAAAATGTGTAATTAACTAATCTCTACTTGTTTTAAATTTATAATTGTTAATTGATAAGCTCTGCTGCTTCACTCAAACGGGACGAAATTATTTTCATTAATTTTAAAAAGTGTAATAATTCATTTAGTTAATTAATTTACTCCACTATCCCAAATAATGTAGGCTAATTGCGAGTTTGTTTTTGACCTTGTAAATCTAAACTGAATCTTGTTTAGTAAATTAATTGATGCCAATTTAATTAACTAATTGCATTAAATAAACTTAAAATAAATTACAAATACGGTCCACTTACACTTACTTCAGTAAAATTGTGAGTTTTACCGTTTCAACAATTACTAGCCCACCAATTCGCCGTTGTTCTTGTGTAACAATTTCTGAGCAATTTCTTTGAGGAAATTTATGTTTCATAATGGCCACGCACCTTTTCATGAACATATTAGACAATGTCTTTTTCTTTGTGACGTCTTCAGCGTCCACACTTCCTTCTTCGGGAGAGGTATTATAAATAATCTCCCAGTCAAAATAGATTTCCCTAAGATTTGGAACATTTAACTGGCGTAGCCCTTGATATAGAACTTGTCTACTGGGTCTCCATTCCAAAGTGCAACAATATAACCGCAGGAATTTTAAATTTGTCAAGGATTCCAAATCTTGTTGACACACGAAAAAGAAGTCAAGGTCCGTACACAAATACTCAAGATTTTTGAACACGCGCCAGTAGGAAATATGACTTGTGGACCAGTTATCGTTATCGAACACAATCGTCCAGTATTTTAAAGGAGCTGGAGGAAAAGGCAAAACAAGCAAGTTTTCGTCGACTTGAAAATCATAACCATCAAAATACAAAGTTAATCTAATCATCTTTGGGCAGTTTGCAAATGCACTTGCAATTATCATCCCGATTTCAGATAAAGGAGAGGCATCAAAATCGAGCGAGACATTTTTGACATTTCCTCCGGACATTGAGAACAACCGCAAAACTTCTTGAATAGGAATATTATCCTCTTCATCATACACTGAAAAAGGTATTCTTGGACAAAGCTTGAGTGACTGAGTCATGAACGGTGTTCTAAAGGACACTTGCATAGGCACCCGCTCAAAGTATTTATTGATGCTTTGAATATCCCCAAAGTATTCCTCGAGCCTCATCGGGGACAAGTATTCGTATTTGAATTCATCAAAATCCGTCTCGTTGAATAGCTCATCACTGTATTCCTGAATGGCATTAAATCCCCCAAAAGAAACTAATCTGCAGTTTAACACGTTCTCATTTCCTGACTGACGCATGAGCACTGGCAAAATCTAAAATAAAATAATTTTCTCAATAATTAATTTTTATATGAAAGGTGAACCACAAAGTTAATTATATTCACTTACCAATGGGAACAACCAATTACAACTGGAATTTTTGAAAAGAGCCTGAAGACGGATGGAAGTATTGGCCAAGCTCCATTTATCCTTTGGATCATCCAATTTCTCCATAATTAACTCCCACATCTATTCATTCACCAATAGTTAAATACTATTAATTACTTTATAGTTAATACATTTGAAAGTCGTGTGTACTTTTAAAGAACATACCTCGTCAATAAGCCTTTCATTTGGGTCATATAATAACGAAGGACTATGAACTTTATAGCCGGAAATCACAGGCGTTAGCCTACCCATTATGGGGGACATCTTGTGGAAATATTCAACCCCTTTTAAAAGATCCACATTTATTCGCAAAAGGGGAATTTTTGCAACTTTGAAAAATACTTTTACAGCGAAAACGTGTTAGATTAAATTAAAAAATTAAAAATGACTGATCAACTCTCCAAAATAAATTTACAATCTCAAGTTCACAAATCCTTCAAAGTAAATTGTCCCAAAATTCCTTTGTCCCTTATCTTCCATTGATAAACCGCCCAATTTCTATAATAAAAGGCTACAGTTCTTTTGGAGCTAGCAGAGTTCATTTATAAGTCATTTGCATAAAGATAAGCAAATTGTCTTCAATTCTAAGGCTTTGATAAGTAACTTTGCATAATTGCATAGGAATGCTCCCATAAACCAACAAAGCCTTTTTTGTAAAAGCCAAAAAGTTGTATTCTGTCCGGTCAAAATGTTCATTTTGGATGAAAAATGCATTGAACAACCCTGCGCAGGTGATTTTTCTGGCTATTGTGGATAATTTCGGCTATAAAACTTCTTTTTTAGAATTTTACTAATTAAATTTAAAAATGAATTCAGAAGACCCATTAAATTTGCTTACACTTCCGGAACCTCCAATTATAGAAGAAGTTGAGGTGAACACTGTTGGATTGGAGGTGGAACTTCTATCAGATTCTACTGTTGGAGGGGATAGCGAGGTTGATAAAAATTCGAAGAAAGAAAGCGAAGTTAAGGATTCGAAAGTACCCTCAGAAATAGCAAGTGAAGATAAAAATGAAGCTGTTGGGAGGATACAAGGGAAAGAGGTGGATGGGGATACTTTTGAAGTGCCGGCACCCCCTCCAGTTTCTCGGTCTTTGACGCCGCCTTTGATAAAGGCTGGACCTTCTACATCTTCACCAACTACCAGACTTTATTCGGTAATTAGCTTTAAATTATAATTGCTCGAGTGGAATGTTAATTTAATTATGATTTTGTTTTAAGCCTCATCACAAAAGTAAGAAGGAACTGGAGGAAGAGGATGAACGGGAAAGGATGCAGTTGCTCGTTTCAAATTTTTCTGAGGGCCAATACGACCGTTATGAAATGTTCCGTCGATCCACCTTTCCAAAGGTAATTACGAAAATGTTAACATTTAATTTACTTTATATTTTTAATCGATCATTTATTTTTTGCAGGCTGCTATAAAGAGAATTATGCAAACAATCACTGGCAACGCAGTATCTCAAAATGTTGTAATAGCCATGTCAGGTATTGCAAAGGTGTTTGTTGGTGAGGTTGTGGAAGAAGGTTTGGACGCCATGGAAAGAATGGGGGATACGGGACCACTTAGGCCTAAACACTTGCGGGAGTCTGTAAGAAGACTTAGGAACGAGAGGTGCTCAATTCCTAGGTCGAATACCAAAAAGTTTAATCCATTTTCGTTGTGAGTGTAAGTTTAAAATTAAGTATACTACAAATTACTTAAATATAGTAGGAAAATATTTGCCAGTTCACTTTAAAGAGTTTTATTTAAATTAACCCTTTTTAACGGAATATATCCTTTCATAGATTGACAGTATTTTTGTAATTACTACAGATTTTAATTTAAATATGGTTTAGAAGATCAATTGTCATTGCCCATTGATAAATACGTGTAAATAGTTAAATACAATTGGCTAATTAAATACAATATACAATACAATACAAATTGTCAGATCTATTAAATTAATAACAAAAGTAAGTCGTGATTTGGTTGCACTGTTTATTGTACAAGGTCATCTCGAACGTTAATCTCCAAGAAGTATTTTCCACGGGCACTAGAAAAAAATACACAAAAATTGTTAACGATAAACTTGTATGAATTGATTGATAGGATTCTGAATTAGTTCCCTTACGAATGCGGACAAAATTCCCCAAAAGTAGTGGAATCACTACAACTCGTCTTGCAAGGCCCAAGGTAATCCCTCCAAGAATCACACTTACAAGCTTTGAGCTTTTCCGGTCCTTGTCTTATAGAAAATGTGAAGTACTCAGGTGCTCTGGAGTGTCCACAAGATCCTGCGGCATCTTTTGTTAATTTAATTGCAAAAGTTTTAATTGCTTGCATTGTACAAAGCTTTAATAGAAGCTGGTTAATTATTTGAATTTTGATCTAGTTGGTTAGAAAAGGTTATTTTTAATTATAAATTGTTTTTACGTTTTACCTGATAAGCTTCGTGCAAAATTACGGAAAGTTGTGAAGGGATTGTCATAATCGCTTATTTTAATACAGTTGAATTGATATCTCCCCCCATTTGCTAAATATTTGCCAAAATGACTTTTAAAATAAATTAATGATAAATTATAAATTAAAATCGATATTCAAAACCCTTACGATAAAAATCCACATGTCCAATATCTTCATAAAGACCCAATCGACTTGAATGAATTATGTCGACAAATTCAGCGTCTGATTTGTCCAGTCTGCCTTCATTTGGCGCTCTCGTAAACATTGGCCCTGCAGGGTCCAGTCCTGAATTACATGAAAAAAATCGTGGCATTGTCAAATACAATTATCGTTTTTATAATTAGCAGATTAATTACCTGTAATACGGCTTATCTTTCGCTCTTTCTTGCTCTCAATGAATTGTCCAGCGAATCCAGCAACTACAGAATAGATTTGAAGTAGCTTATGCAGGAAACATGCCTAATAAGTTTTTAATTCTAATGAATAAGTTGTTAATTTTCGTACCATGTGCACCCAAACTAAAGCCGAGAATATGAACTTGACTTAAATTATTGATAATTCCATTCTCCAACATAAAAAGCACAAACTTTCCAACGTGTTCTCCAACCATTGGAACATTATCCACTACAATGGGATAAAACACATCAGCTTGACCCCTTCGAGGCACCACCGGCGTAGAAACCTTTCCCCAATCCACTACTATCACATTGTGGTCTGTATTTTCTAAATAAGCTGTAAAATAATCACAGGTTATAGCTTCAAGCAATTAACACAACTAAACTATTTTAAGACACGCACCATTTTTCATATCTGTAGGGAATCGAACCCCAGTTGAGTTATTGTTGAACCCGTGGATTAAAATCTTGACTGGTTTGTCACTGCGAAATGTGGATTCATTAAAGTCTCGAGTGTCCCCTAAGAACACTTCTGTGTAGTTCTTTGGATCGCTGCAAAATATTTAATCATTACTTGAAAATAATTCATTTAGTTAGTCAATTAAACTAAAAGTTAAGTTAACGTACAGGCGCTTATGAAATAAAAAGTATTTAATATCTCTGGTATCTCGTGAGACAAGTCTGTAGGTTGGAGGGGAGGTGGGACCACTTGCTCCCTGGAAAGTGACTCGATTCCCTGAAAATACAGATTTTAGCCCGTGTCCAACATTTGAGAAAAATCTGTTGAGGTTATTTCCTTTTCATTGAAAGATTTTATTGGAGGATTCAGAAGGAAGATAAGCATTAATCCGCAGTTTTAAATTAGGAAGGTTGTCGGTTTGATTGCAGGTGTCAGTTAGCGAATAAGTTAAATCCAGTAAGCGTTCATTTCACAGGGAAAGATAAATTAATGTATACAATATAAGCAGTTTAAATATAAATCACATATTTAATAGTTTAAATAAGTATTAATTAAGTAATTATTATTGAACCCAACATTCGCATATATCTGGGCTTACCAAAGAATTGTGCGGAAATATTAGAGCTTATGCAAATGAATAAAAACCCGTGAAGGGTCAATCGCAGTCTAATCTTCATAATTAATGGATTAATTAATTATTCCTATCCGGCTAACTATATTTGAACAACTTCATAATTTAAAACCTCTCCTACTCGTGTCAGAAGATCACTTGTCACTACTTTTTGGGTTTAAACTTCTACTGACTCATAAAGCCACTTCCTCACGGAATCACACTTTAAATTAATTTGCTACACTTTTTGCTAACTGAGGCACAGTATGATAATAACTGCCACTTCAGAATTGACCTTTCTTCATTTCAAGAGCACAAAACGGTTACATGAAAAAACTCAAAGACTCCACAGAAGCGACGGTTATTATGACGTTGCAGTTACAACAATTGAACAATTAATATTTTTTTTACACGAGCATCTCCCTTATTAACCTCTTCTTTCCAACTTCCACAATGAAATGTAGTTAATCAGTGAACACTTTACCATATTTTTCATACAAAGTAGCAACGTTTTTTTCATAAAAAAGGTTCACGCTCATTGCGCAAGCATTTTCACACAGGAATAGCCAATAAGGAAAATTATTAAA
This sequence comes from Lepidocyrtus fimetarius, assembly GCA_036507315.1. Taxonomy (NCBI): domain Eukaryota; kingdom Metazoa; phylum Arthropoda; class Collembola; order Entomobryomorpha; family Entomobryidae; genus Lepidocyrtus; species Lepidocyrtus fimetarius. Next base: position 1,847 of record JAANSO010003151.1, on the reverse strand, counting down.
GTTTTGGAGTTGAAAATGATCTCAACAAATCCTGCTCTGTCGTCCGTCACTATTTTAAGATGATGAGTGAGCCAAAGACTATCTTGGAATGTTCTTTTGAACCATAATAAACTTTTCTCCCACATAATTTCTGCATATTAGACTCGTCTAATTATGGAAACTTGCGCACATTTCATAATGACAATATCTTCGCAGTTTGCGAGTTATGGAACGCTGTAAAATTATGTAGGTTCATGATGGGATCATGCTCAGGTAAGCAGGAGCTACCTCGGTTAGCCAAAACACTACAATCAAAAACCGCATTAATTCTTCTCGTTTCACTGATTTTGCCATTAAAAACCTGATAAAAACGAGATGAAGTAAATTGTTTGAATTATTTACAAAAAGTTCAACTTTTCCATAAAAAAGTTACCTTCAAACCCTGTTAATTTTGTTTTAAAAAGTTGAGAAATTCCACAAATTATCAAGGTTAATTTTTTATCTCACTAGTGCCCCAACGCCTGATTCTAATGCAGGATTGTCTAATAAAAAAGATTATGAATGACACCTTAAAATAGAAATGTTGGTCAATCTCTTCCTTCCCACGCAGAGATCAAGGTTGTGTGAATTTATTAGAAGACAGAAATAATGGCACGCTTCGCTCACTATCGTACATCTTTAAAGGTTGCACAAATGTATTCTAATTAGTTATAAGTTATAAACCTAATTAATCATGATAAACCTATTAAAAGTTTGCCGTTGAGAGAACCACAGGAGACTTGAGACAAATAGAAAAATAGCAATGATAACCTTTTCAGGCACTTATTTCACAAGTGCAGGCGCCTGCACGATTTATGAATGGAAACGCCTTACTATTTAGGTATTTCCGTTTACATTTGAATATTTCATTTAAAACCATTTACCTTTGCATGAAAACTTTTTAAAATGCTAATTTTTGCCTAATTTGACATGTACTCTTTTGTGTTATGTAAGCTGCATGCAGTATTGCAAATTTGTCAATTGTTTTGTTGCTCTTGCCCTCACAAGGACAATTTTGGGACCACCACCGTTATTCATTAACGGTCCTTAATAATTCTGCATGAGCCTGACAAAGTCCCAAAGGACTTCAAGGGAAGGGAATGTTTTGAGTACATGAATTCATTGCTTCAATATCATTGACAAAATTTTGTCAATGCCCACAAAAATTAAGGAGCCCACAAAATTGCAATGGAAATTAGAACAAGAAAACAGCAATAAAAGTATCAAGCATTTTGTTTTGTATAAAAGACTTCAATCTTCTATGTTGTATGTGGATTTGCTCATTGCTAATTTATAATGTACTCGGCCTCGTACAATATAAACGCAGGATGGCACAGGCTTTCCAAAGGTGATAAGCAATAACTTAATTTTAGGTAGTTAAACGGATGGTACAATGTTAATCTTGTTAAAAGATAAATGTTTGGGCTGTACAAGGATTCTTCATGGGTTTAATGCAATTTGGCTAATTCTTTGTTAATTGTTCCTTTATAGTAAGTTTTACTCATAGTCTTCTTGGCCAAGTTCGCAAACCCAAAAAATCATCCATTGAGTGCCGTATGAGTCGTTAAACACAAGATATTGAAGAGAGCAGCACATTTAGTTGATTCAGATTAAATTTTAATTGGGAAGATGGTTAGAGAGGGTTTGATTGAGATTTATCAATTTGTAAATGCAAAAAAATGGAGAGATGTACTTGAGCTGGGAGTTTTTGTTAAAAAGAGGAAAATGCTTTAATGATTTGTTTGTTTTTTACTGTTCCATGAACAATGTGTGGAAATGTAAAGCATGCGTGGAATATTTAAGTGGTTATAATCATCCATCTAATTAGA